>JAOTQE010084311.1:0-15372 GCA_025631205.1 Nesometra sesokonis
GGTTAATTGAGAGATTTATGTGTCTTGGTTATAATGGGATAATATAGATAGGTAGCAAGGTTGGTGTATTGTAGTTTTTACAGTGTTAACCCTGTTAACTACCTTTATCCACCTTGACACTACCATTATCTACCATGTTAACAGGGTTATTTTTTTCAAAGGGTAGAGCTGGATACATCCCCCTCTAAATCTGAAAAATGTCTTTCCTTTAAGTTTAAAAACAAACTTACAGGAAAAACTGTTGATGCAACTTTATAGGCTTTTCTAGTAGTTTCAACATTATCAAACTTCTATTGTTATACCTACCTCTTCAGCATCCAAAATGTATGTTAATATTGCAGCGTCCGACGCAGATGAAAGTGCTTTCAAAGCCGAGTACTTTACTTGTTGTACAATCACAACATTCTCAGCCAAACAGTCTGCACAGAGGTCACCATCCACTGTTCCCTTGGCAACCAAAATGTTGATATTTAGTTCCTTTAAAAGATCTAGTACTTTCTGTTTCCATTCCTTTTGTGAAGTTTGTGTAGGTGAAGTGTTCTTAATAACCACGTCAGGTTTCAAAGATGCTTTGTAACCAAGGTGATGATATTTTGGTTCTACATCACCTGAAACAAGCTAAAAAAAAACCCATTAAAATTTGACTGTTGTGATAACAAAAAATCAGTAAAATGGTGCATAGTTTTTAAGAAACTGATTGAAACTCACAAATTGCATTATAAAAAAAAATAAAATGAGGTGGGAAGATTTACAGTGGAATCACATCAGACACAAAAAGAAATTTAAAAGCATCTTTCAGAATGTGTTCTTCACGCAGCTCTTCATTGATTTGGAATAGAAATATCTCATTTTGATACATCAAGAATAACCCAAAGTCCAAATGAGGCATAAGTTGGAAAATTGAAAATTGAGTTTTTTATAGATTATAAAACTACACATCATTAACTTTAACATGCAAAAAAATTCAATTTTATACAATCTTTCCTTGCGAAGTTATGAACATTCAAATTTCGAACATTTGAAATGTAAGTTTTGAGAAAAGTATATATTTACCAAAGTCATTTTAAATTGCATTCTTTAAACATTTTTTGATCATATATCTGAAAATTGTTAAGGTAGTATGAAAGTTGAATGTTTGAACTGTATACTACTATTGAAATAAAATAAAAATTGACTATTTTTAAATTTCTGTCTATTATGGAAAACTAGCATTTGCGACTTGTGTCTCATTTGGTTTGGCTCTGTCACAAATGCTTGTTTTCAATTGCAATTGAGTTCTTCTGATTGGAAATTAGAAGATCAGTTTTATCTGAAAAGACTTCTTCCACCACCAAAACCATGGAATAAACAAGCCTTGAACCTGTGCTGTTGTTTCTGCTATGGTTCATGGTTCCCTGCCTTAACCTCTCCGCCATACATCTCGCCATAAAACTCACAAGGCACCATGGTTCTGGTGGTGGAACAAGTCTTTTCAGATAAATAAATTGTATGCCCAGTGTACACAAACGGCTCATGTACACTATAAAGAAGAAGGAAATAATTGACCAGTTTGCGGTAGGACGGTTATCCTTATTGTTAAACAACCAATCACAGCTGTATACCTTTGTCGTAAAAACACGATTACCTTCCAATCTAAATTTCCCAAATTTGAATCCTTCTTTAACCGAATTGTCCAAAGGGATTATACTATAAAAGTTTTTTTCTTGTTATCTGTATTTTACAAGAACCAATCAGCACTGTACCATGGTGGTTAACACTCCTGCCTTCAACTCTAAAATCTGCAAAAAAGGACAGCGTGTAGTAGAATTATTACAGTCAAAGCTGCATTTGCGAGAATTCCGTGTGGCTTACAGAGGTTTGTGCTCTCTGAGCACTTCTAGTTCTTGTTGAATTAGTTTAATTTAATCATGAGATAAAAGAAATTCCTTACCAATATTTTAGGATGTGATCCAGTCAATTTTGTAATTAAAGATACTTGAAGGTTGGTGACTGGTAGTAGGATACCAGGTTCAACTCTTGATTCTGAGGAGGATGGGCCTAACACTCTACATATATGTACGGACTTGGGATCCAATCTGAAAGAATTAATAGAAAGGGCGTATTAACATCAAGTGCAAGGTGAGTGGTTTAGTAGTACAGATACCACACTAGTTATCTGAAAACAATGGTTCAAGTCCCTTTGGAAAAAAACTGATGGTTTTTTTTGTTAGCATACCTGTCATCCCTACCGATTTTGGCGGTAGGCTACTACTTTTACGACCTTCCTACTGCCTACTGCTTTTGCATGGAAATCCTACCGCTTTTTGAAATTTAATACCAAAATAAAAATTGTACACAATGAAAAGTGTGAAAGCCACCAAAAAACACGAAATTACGTAGTGAATTGGCACAAAAAGTAAGCTTTTTCAGCCTAAATTCCACCAATAACAGAAATCGGGACGAAGGACTTTTTTTCCCTTTTTTTTGCTCATCAAAGTAAATTGCGGTAAGACGAGGGCGCTGGTGCATTTGCATTCGCCAAACTTGGCGATGACGAGGCGGCCTACCGCTTTCTAGAGTACAAATGTTGGCAGGTATGTGTTAGTGTCGTGAACTGTACTGAATTCTGGGTAGGCAGGTGCCACAGCGTACATTGTGTGGTCTTCATGCTTTGAGGTCAGAAGTTTGAGTCTCGAACTGCACATCTCAATCGACCGTCCATTTGAAAAAAAAATAAATCTGTTAACACGATAGATAATGGTAGTGACATGATAGATATAGGTAGTTAACATGGTTAACCCTATAAAAACTATCATATCAAGGGATATAGCCAGCAATTCTCTACAACAAGTACCTAGAAAAATACAGTCATTATTTAAAATAAACCTCAAGAAGCAGAAGCCTAAAGAGTGTGAGGTACGCAGATGGTCAGCGGATTCATCAGAAGAGCTCAAACGTGCTTTTGAATGCACTGACTGGGATGTATTTGTAAAAACTCGGTGGACATTAACGAACTCACAGAATGTGTTTGTGCTTACATTACTTTTTGTACAGATATAGTTATTCCAAAAACAACCATTAAGGTGTTTTCCAATAATAAGCCTTGGATTAGTAAAGAAACTAAAGGTATCATTAATAAAAAGTTTGCTTTTATGACCGTTAATTTAAGTGAGCTTAAGTGTATTAAAAAGGAGTTAAAATCAGTTATTAAAAAAGAAAAACGGAAGTATAAAAACAGGGTTGAAAAACATTTTGTTGATAATGACATGAAACGGGTCTGGAAAGGTATGCATATGATGAGCGGTTATTCTAAAGAAAACAAGCAACATAAATCCCTACCCAATGAGTCATATAATTACTCGAATGAACTTAATGAATTTTACAATAGGTTTGACACACTTGATTTTTCGATAGAAAAAATATTGTTAATGACAGATTACTTAATGGTATGGAATGTGATACCCAATGTGATAGAGGTCTATGTACCGACGAGAACGATGTCTGTCTACGCTTTAAGAAGTTAAACAGAATGAAATCATGCGGACTGGATGGTTTACTTCCAGCAACTCTCGTCGGTGTTTACATTAATTTATAATAACTGTTTTAACACTCAATGTATACCTAATGTGTGGAAAAAAGCGTGTATTATACCCATTCCCAAAAAAAGAGTTATAGAATGCATGAATGATCTTAGACCCATTGCGCTAACTTCTGTAGCCATGAAGGTATTTGAAAAAATTATTCTTGATAAGCTAAAGCCTTTAGTAGCACGATATGTTGATCCACTACAGTTCGCGGTTGAAGCTAACAAAAGCACCAAAGATGCTATCCTTTTTAAATTGGATTCAATATATTCGCATCTTGAAACCTTAGGTAATTACACGAGGGTCATGTACTTCGATTTTTCATCAGCCTTCAATACTATTCAACCCCATTTATTAATCACTAAGTTAGAACGAATGAAGGTCCCTCCCATGCTCAATGGTTTAATACTTAATTATTTGTCAAATAGATCTCAATTTATAAGACTTGGTAAGGTTACGTCTGACACTATCATCACAAATACAGGTGCACCCCAAGGCACCGTCCTGGCACCTTTTCTGTTTATATTGTATACATCAGACTTTCGTTCTGGTCATGATGTATGTCCATTTATTAAATTTGCAGACGATAGATGCTTAATTGGCTTAATTAATAAAGGTAATGAGTCGTTTTATCGCTCAGAAATTGACAAATTTATTGTATACTGCAAAGACAATTTTCTAGAGCTTAACGTAAAAAAAACTAAAGAAATCGTCATTGATTTTCGTAAAAACAATAATAGAGGCGATACTATACGTATCAATAATGTAGAGGTTGAACAAGTTTCATCTTACAAATATCTTGGAGTTGTTTTCGATAGTACTTTATCATGGGGAGATCATGTGGATCATATCGTTAAAAAACTGAACTCTCGTATGTATTGTCTACGCAAACTTAAATGCTCTCATGTAAATAATGATATACTGTTTATGTTTTTCAATTCTATTATCTTTGGTGTCCTGAGCTATTGCTTAGTGTGCTGGGGAGGAAATATCCTAAATAGGGATTTGGATAGACTTAATCGAATAGTTAAGAAAGCTGAACGAATTGTAGGGCAGTGGGTGCCGTTGGTTGACTCAGTTTATCGTGAAAGAGTCCTTGTGAAGCTTTCTAAATTGATAGCAGATTCTTCCCATCCTCTGAATCCTGTAATTGCATCAAGCGTCATTGTACAGAGTGGTAGGTTGAGATCGTCCACAGCACGCACTAACCGATATCGCAATTCTTTCATTCCTAGTGGGATTAGATTGTATAATGTGAATTTTCACAGATAGAATATTTTGTATATCAGTTTTTTTTTTCTCTTTGTTGTCATTTCACCATCTTTGAACGATACAATCACATGAGCATTGTAATTTATTATTGGCCAAGTTATAATTAACTTTACTGACCCAATATTGGAGAAACAAGTTGATTATGTCGTCAAGTTTAAGTGCAAATGTAAAGCCAGATGTTATGAACAAGTTGGTAAACAAACGTTGTTGAACAAGGCTGGAGATAATAGCTGCATATGTCATTGGATAGTAAAGTCATATAATGGTGAAGAGGAAGAAGATTTTAGGCTAGTTTTTGATGGTTCGTCAGATTCGGAAATGGAAGACGATGTCGTGCCACCTGGCTTGGTACCAGATAAATGACCCGACAAAGAGAATGTTGAACCTAACCCTGTCTTTATTATTGACCAAGATAAAAATTAACTTTACTGACCCAATATTGGAGAAACAAGTCGATGATGTTGTTAAGTTTAAGTGCAAATGTAAAGCAAGATGTTATGAACGAGTTGGTAAACAAACGTTGTTGAATAATAGGCTGGAGTTGATAGCTACAGATCAGAGTAAGTTTTTTTTACATAACGCCTATTTTATAATAATAATTACGATCATCATACTATTTTGGTGCATAACTATTCTACATGTCGGGTTAATTTCTTGGATGCATATTCTGTGAGAACTCAGAGGGCAATGATAAAACAGCTAGAAAGTTGGATCATTACTTAAATGAAAACAAGAAACCTTTTTGCAGAAAAGACAAGTAATCTTGCCAAGGTTCTGGAGGAAGTATCACACTTAACCTCACCTAATAACTAAGTGTTTGGACCTAAAAATACCCGAGAAATAAACTGAACATCATACGAAATCAGCTGCCAGTCAAGATAAGCCACGCATAAGGATGTTAAAATATGGGAATGTAAAATAGGACTCGGCTTCAGTTGAGAAACAAGAGAACTTGTTTTCAAAATGCTTAATCAAAGAGTGCCAACCAAACAGGTAGATTACCAGCAACAAATTGATTAGTCTATCAACAACATTGCAGAAATGTACAGCAGCGTCCATGATGAACTTGCATTTTGATGCAAGATCCAGCTTGATTCAAAAAGTTACATCTACAATGACTGATTAAGAGCTCCGGTTAATCATTCCACTATAACCCTGCTAAAAAAAAAATGGGATACTACTTTTGTAGAACTCAATTGTCATCTTCATCCATTAGAAACCATTGCAAAAGACTGTGGAGTTGCGCCTTCACAACATTGAGGAACATCTGCAGGATGAGATAATGTTGATGGCAGAGCACTACTATCAAAAAGACAATGAAGCTGGTAAAGCAATATTGGCAGAGTAAGTAAACTCTAACAAAGGTGACCCATAAGGGTTCAAAAAATGCTTCAAATAATACAGGGGAAATAGACTTCACAATCACTTTCATATTGCTAGCAAGTTGCAGAAAGAGAGTTCCTTCTTGAACTTTTTAAGGAAAATGTGAGTTGTCAAGAAACTATAAATGAATTTAACACTCATAAACAACAGAGTTTGCTAAAACTGAACTGCAGGTATTTGATTTGATTTAACAATTGATGTCTTCTCCATGGTTTCACAATTTTATATCAGTAAAAATTGTGAAATAACTCACTTTGAAGCATATGAAAAAGTGAAATCAATTTAAGAACAGGTTATAAAATATGCAGATGATCCTGAATCCACACTAATATAATAAAAACAACTGTTTTGGGGAACTTCTAATTAAGGATATTAAGACATTGCAGTCAAAACCAACCAATGCAGAATTGTTCAAGCATTATGGTGGGAAAATGTATGGACACCATCGACAAGGTTTTCCAGATGGTATTCATCATGTGCCAATGTTAACATTTCTGATGAGTTGAAAGAGAAGACATCATCTGCTCACCTTCACAACATTGAGGAACATCTGCAGGATGAGATAGTGTTGATGGCAGAGCACTACTATCAAAAAGACAATGAAGCTGGTAAAGCAATATTGGCAGAGTAAGTAAACTCTAACAAAGGTGACCCATAAGGGTCCAAAAAATGCTTCAAATTATGCTGGCTTTCAGGAGTTATTTCATTATACAGGAGAAATAGACTAGACCTTTAGTTTCATAGTAAGTTATTGTTTGCGGAAGTAGATTTTTTTAAGGCAAATTTGGGTGACGGAGGGTACTACAATTCCTGTGCGGATTACAGACGGGGAACGGAACAGTTATCCAGGGATGCTATCTGGTATGCCCAGGACCGGACCGGTAATTCTGGGGCGGTCAGTCAATGTTTCGTACATTCCCTCACTTGGCCGGAAATGTCCGAGGACACCATGCACATGGAGGGGGTTGCGGCTTGCCCGTTGTTGCAGCGTAGTGCTGTGCAGTCAGTCCAGGATGGCAACCAAGTGTCTCGCTGGTCTCGCTCTCGGAGCCGCTCACGGAACAGCGCACAGTGGCGGGTGTCCTGAGGGACCACGTCAGTGAACACCTTCTGGGATTCATTGTTAGAGCCATGCCGCTCGTGTACGATCGAACCACCATTGCCCAGGCAAGGTGGGAGGTCGTAAGGAAACTGGTGCGGTTAATCCGGGCCACGAAGAACAAGATGGATAGAGCCATGGCTCTATACAATAAAGAGGGTGCCCTGGTACCGGGGCATATATATTCCAGGAAGTTTTGAAACTCCGGTGGTTTGGCCCGCCTTAGGAGGATCCAGTGGCTTTTGAAACCGGAGCGACAAGAACAATACCGAGGACGCCATCCAGAACGCTCGTCCTCCCGGGGACGGACCCAGCACCGTCATGTCCCGATACCGCCCAAGGACGGTAAGTCGTCACACCGACTGTAAGCCATGGTACTTCTGGGGCGGTCAGTCAACGTTTCGCACATTCCCTCACTTGGCTGGAAATGTCCGAGGACACCATGCACATGGAGGGGGTCGAGGCTTTCCCGTTGTCGCAGCGTAGTGCTGTGCAGTCAGTCCAGGATGGCAACCAAGTGTCTCGCTGGTCTCGCTCTCGGAGCCGCTCACGGAGCAGCGCACAGTGGCGGGTGTCCTGAGGGACCACGTCAGTGAGCACCTTCTGGGATTCATGGTTAGAGCCATGCCACTCGTGTATGATCAAACCACCATTGCTCAGGCAAGGTGGGAGGTCTTACGGGAACTGGTGCGGTTAATCCCGGCCACGAAGAACAAGATGGATAGAGCCGTTGCTTTATACAATAAAGAGGGTGCCCTGGTGCCGGGGCAGATTTACAATAATAAAACACCGTAAACTTACCAATTTTATAACCATTGCCACTTTGTGTACAAGGTTCTTTACTCGTTGATATTCCAGGAAGTTTTGAAACTCCGGTGGTTTGGCCCGCCTTAGGAGGATCCAGTGGCTTCCGAAACCGGAGCGACAAGAACAATACCGAGGACGACGTCCAGAACGCTCATCCTCCCGGGGAAGGACCCAGCACCGTAATGTCACGAAAGAAGGTAGATATAATGGAGACTAGTGCTGCATAAAGAGGTGATTAAAATTAATGGTAAATTTGATGATGAAAATGAGATTGTAAAAAGACATTCTAAATTAATGGTTTATGGATTAGATGAGACTATGAAAGTTAGTTGCATTGTGAATAAAAAGTTTGTGCAACTTTTGGAAGAATGGCGAGAAAAAACATTACCCCAGTTTATACAAAATTGGGACACACAGACTGATTCAGTTAAAGAAAACATGACAACAATAAACAATCTCTATTGCGGAAAACATGTCATTCTCAATGTACAGGAGTATGCTGGATGTGCCTTGGCTGACTGAGAAGAAGTAGAATCAGAGAGACAGAAATTGGGAAGGAAAAAACACATTTTATGGAATAAGGGGTAAGTAACCGTCAATGCTTCTAGCAGTGCACACAGTGTGTGAAGCCTGTGGACCGGATACAAATGCCAAGGCAGGTGCTCCTATTGAATTTAAGGATTGTTGGAGCGTAAAAGGAAGAAAAGCAGATTGAAAGCATATCGTGAAAACCGTTTTAACAACCATTTGAGAATGCCTCAGGTGTGTATTTCCTCTACTGCAAAGGACATTTAAAAGATAATTATCAATCATTACCATCAACAAAACAGAAAAACCAACTCATGCGCTGCGTCATTATGACTTTGAAGATCATATCATCATTGCAGGTACTCAAGCAATGGGTATAATCAATACGCACATTACACAACCACTAATGTCTATGCTGAATCAGGGTGAGATCCACACAATTGATACAAGCAGTTATTACACCAAACTTTCTGATAGTGTAAAGAAGTGGATGCTAGATCCTCAAGAGTTAATGGATGATAGTGATGTGATGTTTCCAGACTTCATTCCAGTTGCTGATGATGTATATACCCTATATGCAGTAGTTTATGATATTATTGATATCAATACAAAGCAAGAGATTAGCATTATTTTTCATAACATGTATGTGTGTATTGTACGACAGCTTGAAGACCATCTGCCTAATGAGAAATTCCACAATCCAAAACAATCAGTAAGAAATGCTAACCTGCTACTTAGGACTACTGCAATCAGTTCAAGCCTAACAATTCTTAAATAAGTGCTATATCGAACTAGCCTGCCCCATAATTTCCTATTTAGATGTTACATAAACTGTTTACAGTACTATTTTTTAAACTTTTTTTTTTTTAAAAAAGGGATTCACTTTCCGTGTAACCAACCCCTGCTTTGTACTGCCAATTTGGTTTCAACTTTTTGACATGTAAGGAAAACAGCCTCAATACTAAAAAATAAAATGAATACAGGTAAACTTAACGAAACACACAGACCAGAGAATTGTCGCTCTTGGTAATTTAGTTTTTACAGATTTTTTTTATTATACATTTGTACAGATTCAGTTCAGCACTTTGTCAAAAGCTTCTGAAGAGGAAAAGTAAAAAAAAGAAGAGCAGACTTAAACTTGTGGCCTATGCTGTGTTAGAATGATCTGGTTAACCAACCGCGCTGTCCATGCAACGATTGCTATTAGTAATGTGCAACAGTACTTGATGAAACTATTTTTGTTGATGTAGGAGAGCCCTGATGTCAAACTTAAAAAAGGACGATGAGCATTTCTTGGAAATCATATCTTGTTTATGTGCAAACAATTGCTTTTAAAAGTAAAAAAAAGAGCAGATTTGAACTTGTGACCTATGCTGTGTTAGAATGATCCGGTTAACCAACCGTGCTATCCGTGCAATGATTGCTATTGAATACCATTTACCCATGAGAGGGCACAACTTTTTACCATGCTACAGGCATTTTGCCACAATCCAGAGGAAAAAGTGGCTGAAGGAAAGTATGGAGTAGTACAATGAATGGATCGAGATGGTTGAAAAGAATTATGTCGTTCATGTAGATAAAGCAATGATCAAAACTTTCCAATCACATTTTAAAGTTCTACCAAGCCTAGTATGTTAAGAAATCCATTAAATGGACAGATTATATATACAATTTTAGAATACTGTAAAGCTATTCCACTTCAGTAAAATGCTGCTTCCTCATTCGATGTGAACAACAGATGCATTGTTGATTTTTTTTTTCAGTTTAATAAATTGTTTAACAAAATTATCGGTGCATGTGTCTTTATTATTGGCCGATTTATAATTAATTTACTGACCCAATATTGGAGAAACAAGTTGATGATGTTGTCTAGTTTAAATTAAAATATGTAAAGCCAGATGTTATGAACATTTAGTCATACAACGATGAAGAGGAAGAAGATTTTTGGTTAGTTTTTGATGGTTTGTCAGATTCGGAAATGGAAGACATGTCGTGTCGCCTGGCTTGGTATCAGATAAATGACCCGACAAAGAGAATGTTGATCCTAACACTGTCTTTATTATTGTCCAAGATATGATTAACTTTAATGACCCAATATTGGAGAAACAAATCAATGACGGATAGATGCATTGTAAATAGGAAATTTGTAACACTTCTGGAGGAATGGAGATAAAAAACACTGTCACAAGTTACTGGGGGAACTGGGAAAACCTGGATGATGATGTCAAAATGAACATGATGGCTGTAAATAATTTATATTGTGGAAAACATGTCATTTTGAATTTACAAGAATATGCTGGAGCAGTGTTGAATGATTGGGAAGCAGTCAAATCTGAAGGTGGTAAGTCAGGCAGAGAAAAACATCTACCGTGGAACTGCAAAGAGTCAGCTACACTCTTGGCAATAAGAACAGTTTGCGAAGCGTTTGGACCAGATGCCAATGCACAAGCCGGAACTCCTGTTGAGTTCAATGATCTTTGGAAAAAATAGGCATTAAAAACCACCTACAAGCCTATCGAGGAAACAGATTCAATGTACCATTTGCAAATGGCGCTGCAGTATATTACCACCATAACAGTGGCCACATACATGATACCTACAATTCTCTCTCATCAAACAAACAAAAAAACCACTTAATCCGTTCAGTTACATATGACTTAAAAGACAAAATTATAATTGGTAGTATCAGAGCTATGGGTATCCTCAATTCTCATATAACTCTGCCACTCATGAGAATGTTAGAGAAACATGAACTTACTGTGATGGATACATCTGATGAGCCGAAAGAGAAGACATCATCTGCTCGCTTTCAAAACATTGGGAAACAACATCTACAGGATCGGGAAAGATTGTGAAATGAATCACTGTGAAGCATATGAAATACTGTATACGCAGTAATTTTCGCGTGGGTTTAATTTTAGCGAATTTCGCGAATGAAAACAAATCGCGAAATTAAAATCACCGCGAAAATTTCCTTTTTTGATATATCGGTCAATACTGTAGGTCACGCCACCTCGGATTTCCCCATTTCCACTGCGAAGTTGTTTTTGTTTACTGCACTACGATCCACAATAAAGGCTATGCCTACGCAGAAGAAGCCTAACCGCCCGTAGTTATTAGCCAGTTTGACAGGTTTAATCCATTCCAATTTGAATAAAACAAAGCCTAGTTTAGAAAAAAACTTATGTCCTAATAAATTACAATGGTTCGGAATGGTTTTCCAACAATGAAGTAAAAATAAGTAGTCTTTAAAGTTGGATCGTTTGAGCTGTTTTAACACAGCGGAAGTATAGGGAAACCGCGCGTTCATACCCACACTGTCCAATGTAAACAAGTTACTGTAACTACTACGGTCAATTGGATATCGCGGTCAATAGGTCACGCCACCTCGTGTTTGTTGATGTGTTTGCACAGTGTGTGAGTGACGTGAAAGGCACTTTAAAAAATGTCTTTATACCGTTATTTTAAGCCTATATCACGTCCGAATCTTCCCAACCCAGAGGACAAGACCCATGGAATTAATCCAGCATCAGTAAGAGCGGCAAACGAGGAAGTTTGTGAAGTGTTAGAAGAAGATACTCCGAGCACGAGTGGAGGAGCCCCAGGCAACCCATCTCGGAAATGCCGCGGGGAATATTCTGCGTACTCAGCAGAGATGAGAGCCAACATTGGCAAGTACGCTGCCGAGAACGGGGTTGCCTCCGCAAAACGTAAATTTACCAAAGAACTGGAAAAGGCCATAAACGAGAGTACTATACGTGGGATGAGAGCAGCATACTGTAAAGCGAAGAAGGAAAATCCGATGGAAAATGTTACCAGCTTGCCAGAAAAAGATAGAGGAAGACCTTTCCTTTTAGGCAAAAAATACGACGAGGAAGTGAAGGCCTACATCAGGGCGTTACGTGCAAGTGGTGGCATTGTTAGTTCGAAAATAGTAATCACAGGAGCCACTGGACTCATGAAAAACAAGCAGCCTCCCATACTTTCCCAGTTTGGGGGAGACGTAACACTCACAAGAAGTTGGGCACGGTCATTGCTAGACCGTATGGGATTCACGAAACGAAAAGGAACTAAAGGCGTGAAAAAACGTCCCGTGGATTTCGATATCATTGCCGGGGATTTTTACAGACGGATTGGAAGGAGAGTGAGGAAATATGAAACCCCTGACGAGTTGATCTTGAATTGGGATCAGACTGGAGTTAGTGTTGTTCCCGCATGTGATTGGATAATGCATCAGAAAGGGGACAAGCAAGTGCCTGTAAAAGGCTTGGAAGACAAGCGTCAGATTACTTGTCTCTTGGCGTGTACACTCTCGGGTGAATTTTTGCCACCGCAAATTTTATACCAGGGGAAAATGCCTCAATGTCATGCCAATGTTGATTTCCCTGAATCATGGGACATTTGGCACAGTGACACACATTGGAGCACGACAGAAACCATGCTTAGGTACCTGGACACGGTAATAACACCTTATGTAGATCATACACGAGAAAGGCTAGGGACAAATGCACGTCCGCTTTTGATCTTCGACGTATTTAGAGCACATGTTACAGAGCAATTCCGGAAGAAACTCGATGACCTAGGGTACTTGTATACATATGTCCCAGCGGCATGCACGGATGAATTGCAGCCGCTTGATGCGACTGTCAATAGCCAATACAAGCGCACTCTTCATGAGCAGTTCAACAACTGGTATGCAAATCGGGTAGCTGTTGGCTGTGAAGAGGGGAAACAAGTTCAAGAAATAGCAAATTCTATCGATCTTCGTATGTCTGTGATCAAACCAATTCACGCCAGATGGTTAATTGCTGTTCACGATGTGATACGCCATGAAAATGAGCTGATCATAAAGGGCTTTCAGAACACCGGCATTTTGAAAGCCGTTGCTGATGCACGTATCACTGAGATCCCCGACGAAGGAGATTCCGATGCCGAGGATTGGCAGTAGGCCTAGGCCTAGTGCTGAAACACTATCGCATTAACAATGTTGTACATAACTTAAATAAACACACTTTAATAGTAGGCGTACCATACCTTTGTATACAGTATAGCGCCGCCAACAAACGTTGAAATATAGTAATGGAACCTGTTTTAACATTTTGAATTTTACGTGTAGATTTACTGTACTTGGAACTTGTGGAATATTTTCGCTGTTGATTGATCAGAATTGGAATTTATTTTGTTTGATTTGGGAGCCATAAGTTGTCATGTTATGATGCGAAAGGTAAGAAACATCATTTTTATTTATCGGTAGATCAGTAGTATCATATGCTTACACCAGTTTCAAATTTAACCGCACACGGAAGTGTCAAACATGTCGCTGTGCTATGTTTGCAACGGTACCGTTTGCAACGCTGCATGCAATTGCATTGAGCTAGTCCCTGGATTCCTGGTACAGTATCGGCGCGATTGGCGCGGCGTGCAGTCCCACGGTCTGTGGGCACCTTTTTCATTGTTGTTTTATGCTGTGTTTGTCGCTTCATATTTAATGCCCTATTTGTATTTGAAGCATTTTTTTTTTTCATTTTGTGGTCACTTTTTATACTTTGGACAATGTTTATCATTGAGTACAGATTTATAGATTCGCGAAAATAAAAACTCGCGAAATGTTGTAGGCACACAAAATCGCGAAAATAACTGTACGCAAAAATATTGGCGTATACAGTAGTGAAATCCATTCAACAGGTTAGAAAATATGCAAAGGATCCACACTACAAAAGTTGTTTCTGGTAACTAACTGAAGATACCAAGAAATTGCAGTCAAACCAACCAATTTTCATCATATGTCAATGTTAACATTTCTGATGATCTGAAAGAGAAGACATCATCTGCTTACCTTCACAACATTGAGAAACATCTGCTATAAGAGGTGCTTTGAGATAATAGTGAGGTTTCGCAAACTTACGAAATACGAAAACGGATACGTCACACTCCAATTTTTGAAAGTTCCTAAATGTGTTCAAAAATATATCAAATTTTCTACGTATGAATTGTTGATGATCATCCTAAAATACTGACCAACTGTGACAGATATTCAAGGTGTTCTATTCAAATGTTACAAGAATTTATGACGTATTCGTTTTCGTTTCGTAAGTTTGCGAAACCTCGCTATTATTGATTACAGAGCACTAATATCCAAATAATAATGAGGCTGTTAAAGGAATATTGGAATATTGATGTTTTCCAGTCACTGCTAACTTATCTTCTTACTATATCATTGCTAGATCACTATAATGACAGGCCACAGTCAATAAAAAAGTCTCTACAAGCACAGAAGAACTGACATTGAAAGTTCTAAAGAACTGGAATATACTAAATGATTGCAATAAAAAGTGTATCTCTTGATTAGCCAAATGGGATTTGAATTTGTCTTTTTAATTTAGATGCATGTGGATCAGACAGTGATAAACGATATGTTGAAGAATCACGATACCTCATCAGATGAAGTTGAAGGTCAGTGGGTTTCTGATCAAATAAATCTATGTACAGAAACACTTATGATTGCAATAAAAAGTGTATCTCATGGCTAAAATGTCAATATTTTGAATATGCATTGATTTTTAATTATGTTTGTGATTCATAGATATTCCATGTTAATTGAATTTTCAAGAAAAGTAGGATGTATCTGATCTATTTTTTTCAAGAACCTATGTTTCATGCAAATATTTCACAACACTTGATTTAGCTCATGGTTATTACCAGGTCACTATGAATGAGATA
>JAOTQE010084322.1:0-2500 GCA_025631205.1 Nesometra sesokonis
CGACTAAGATCGGAAAAAAAAAATTTCCGATCTTAGTCGGATTTTCTCTACTGTTACGTTTTAACATATTTATATATATATGTTAGTTATTATTATTATTCAATTATGCTGTTTTAACCGAGCCACTCGCTCGTAATATACAAACCCCAAGCTGATGCCATCTAATTTCGCCACGCACGTACGGTGATTAACTTAGTAGAGTAGGTATAAGGGCAACAAAAAAATTTAAAAAAATTGCAACTAATAGTTTCCAATGGATTTTAATAGTATTGGGTGTGCTAAATAACAGAAAAAGTCTTACAAAATAGGAATACCGGAAAGTGTTTTTTAGAAGATGGTCGCCAAAATTGTACTCTAATCATGTTTTGTAGATCAATATTATGTTTTATCAGTCAACAAATCATATAAAACCATATAGAATGCAATCTGATCAATAAAAATATTATGAAAATAGTACTTTTTCAAAGAGGGCCGCCAAAAGACTCAAAATGAGTAATTAAGTACGTACCATTGACCATTTATGACATAATTAATGGTCAGATTATGATGAACTTTTATTAAAACATAGTAAATTGAACAATCTTAATTATTGATTTCTAAGGTCAAAAGGATTGATGACATCAAACAGCTCCTATAGCTGTTTATAATACCCACACCTCCAAAACTCTAGATTTCCATACTCATTGACCAATAATACTTAATTTATTTTCAAATACCACCATTAGTGTAGAATATTTAGCTATTTTATGATATGGTGGCGATTTTGGCGACCATCTTCAATAAAATCACTTTTCCGTGGTCGGATTTTTAAAGATTTTTTTGTACACTACCAGAATCAGCTGAAAAAAAGTTTGTCGCAATTTTTGGAGTTACGCCCCTTTTTAGCTATTTCGACCCTCCTAATTCGAGAACCGGATTTGTATACTGGCAAGACGACATTGTAACCTGCAAATGGCGAACGCACAACTACTAAATCACCCGGTAAATTGTCGGCGTTTTGCACAATTTACAGCGGTTGATTATAAAGAATCACCAAGTAGGTCTAAAATACTATGTTAACTTTTTGACAAACCAATCAAATTATTGATCTGACTGACAGTTTCGGACACATTGACTCTCCTGTGTCCTTCTTGAGAGTGACGATTTTGATGTTAAGCAATCCGATCACCGGTTGGTGGCGGTCGTCTAACAACAGGGGTCGTACTTGACTCAATAAGTGGGCGCTTCATCTTTTCTCCTCTACGTCAGACCGATATCGCCTCCTTGATGCATCTGATTTTTTTCATCATTTGCTCTGTGGTGGTTTCAATCAACGAAGTGATTTTTTTACGGCGTGGCCTGCTGTAGCTGATTTGCTTATTTCCGATTGGGAGTCTTTGCGAGACTGGCGAGTATAATTCTTCCTCTCTTGTTGTACTTTTTCTGATTCCTTTTGATGTTCCTTAAGTCTTGTCCCCAGTGTTCTCCCATTATCCCCAATGTATGTACAATTACAGCTCCCACGTGGTATTTTATACACACAATTAGTTGTGGCTTTACTTTACACTCGGCATTTTGGTCTTAAAAGCATTTTCGTGAGTGGTGAATGGGGCTTCAGAGCTGTGTTGACGTCTACATTTTGGAATATTTCAGATACTTTTTCAGATAACCCAGCAACGTATGGAATAACAAACAACCTTTGGCTTTTCATGTTCTTCTCTCTATCTCTCTCTCTCTCTCCCTCCCCTCCACTCTCTCTCTCCCCCTCTCTCTCTCCCCCTCTCTCTCTCGTTATTGTTTTTCTTTTTTTTTCTTCTGTTGTTCTATTCTTTTCTTCATTAAGGTCCACTGTGGGTATCCGCATTTTGCCAAAAAAGCAGTGACGAAATTTCTTTCTTCAGTTACTTTGTCCTCGTCTTCCGTTACAAAGTTGTCCATACATTCTAGTAGTGTTCGAATTACACCCATTTTTTATGTAAAGGATTATGAGAATTAAAATTCAAATAATCCATGTTGGTGGATTTCCTCTTTTAGAACGATCAAAGTGTCAAAAAGGGTATTTTTTCATCGCATTCCGTTTCGTATGTGAATTTAATGCTGCCGGTGTTATCTGTAGCACCAAGATGTGTGAGGTTATTGACTTCATCCGTCTTGATAACTTCCAGGATATCATCAACATACCTTTTCCACATACCGGGTTTGCATGAGATTGAGGAAGTAGCTATCGCTTTTTGTTCAAAAAAATCTAAATAGAAGTTAGCCCATTGCTGTCCCGAATCTTTGTTGGTATATAACACCTCTAAACGTAAAATATGTGGTGGTTAAAATAAACTTTAAATCTTTATGATGTCATCTACTTCCAACCGAGAGAGAAAGGGGCAGACTTATTGAGTCACGTATACGACCCTGTTGTTAGACGACAACTCACCTACCTGTGATCGGATGGCTTAACAACAGAGTTATATCTCTGAAGAAGAAAACCGAGGAGTCAAGGTGTTCAAAAGTGTTGGTCTGGTCAGTA
>JAOTQE010084322.1:7500-15372 GCA_025631205.1 Nesometra sesokonis
CTCGACCAAATTATCAGATATGCAACCTCTGTCGTTGGGGCTTGTAAATTTTCTTGAGGATCTCAACTGTATACGAGTTGTAATACGCCTCAACTTGTTGCGCCCACCCCTTTAACCACGAGGTTTAGTGCGTGTTATTTCCAAACGGTTCAGTGATTGAAACAATGAACTGGATGGCTTGTACTTTAAATTGCGAAGGCTGAGTAACATCTGTCTCGAATAGTAATGCATTGCAATATTACGTAATCACAATAAAAAAACGGCTCGGAGAAAACGAGCCTCACGTTAGGCATAGACTCAGGCTTTGTTGATGTTGCGAGTGATATCAATAGGCCTAGCTTTAACACCAGCAAACAACACGCAAAAGCACAAAAACCACGGCAGACATTGGCGTAAAAAACACTAAGATAAAATCCAATCAACAGCAAAGAACAGACACAGAAACCAAACAAAAGTAAAATTAAAGGGAAACAATTATTCCCAAAGCTGCCAATTGAGGCGCGTCTGTTCGTTGTCAGTACATGACATTTGGAGGTTGATGTCAGGGTCCAAGCTGACATCAACCTTTATAGGCTTTAAACGTTTATTTAAAGCCTATACAGGTTACAAACTGTAAAACGAAACTGAAAATGTTTTCTATGAGTGAGTGAGCGAGCGAGCGAGTGAGTCTGTCAGTACTGTTCAGTATTTCTGTAGGCTGTGGCTCGCGATTGTTTATCGACTGAAATTTTGCCGGAAGCTCATTGAATATTTTTGATATTCAAATAAATATAGAATTTATCCCTTACCTACATCTTACGAAATAGTCTGAGCGACATACCATTTATGAATTAGAATTCACATATACTTTTATGCACGGTTAAACAAAAATATTGATTATTGAAATGTTTCAAACAATGGGCGTAACACATGATTTATGACTTTGCATACAAAAATTGTGTAAAAACGGTCTATCTATTGAAATAAGTTTCATTAATAGTAAATGTAAAAATAAGGATATTTTGCACACTAGTTTGACACCAAACTTGAAAAAAAACTACAATCAGTGGTCTGTAACGCATATCGAACTTTTCTTTTAATTTTGAAATTAGCGTTTGTCAATTTAATCTTAAACAGTCTAATAAGATTGATTCGAACAAGTTCGGATTTAACAGGAAATACGCAAAATAATGACACACTAATAACTTTACATTTATTGGTAACGGTCATCCCACTATAACTTCCAAATTAAAATCATCCTAAGTTATATTTTAGATTAGTGGTTAGGCCTATTACATACATTTTTCTTCCAATCCCGATGTCGTCAGCTCCTAAACCTCATATAATTAGTTCGAAATGCATGTCATAGATTTTGATTTGGATGTAGTGAATTATTTTCTTGCTGGTGAGTGTAACACAAAATAAAAATTAAAATATGAAAAGGAAAAAATTCTCTTTGGAGAGTTAGATCATCAATTGGTATATCATCTGCATTTACTCCAGCATGCCCAAAATGTAAACAAACAAGATAACATCAAAATTAATATATTTCTTGAATCAAGTAGATTCTTAGTTTACTTTTAATTTACAGGACACCTTCCTCCACATGAATTAAATTTTTAGAAGATTAAAATTATTAAAATAGTAAACAATTAAAAGTAAAACAGTTTATAGTGCAATGTGCCTCAAATTAAAATAATTCCATATTCAATCGGACTGTTGGAATTCAAATTTTATCCGGTGACCATAACATAAAATTTTTACAAACTTTGATCTCCATATCTGTTATAATAGTTAAATTTGAGTTTGAATTTACTGTTTTTTATGTTGCATATGTGAAAACAATAAATAAAAAAATCATTACAAAATTAGCATTTATTAATTGCACTTTTTGTTTTATTTGGAAGCTCGTCAATTCGAGGTGTTAAATTACTGTAATGATTTTAAATACTAGGGATACATCCAATAAAGAACACATTTTGTTTCATTCAGACTTGTAATCTGAAAGACAATAATTTGAATGAGTAGTATAGGCCTATAATCAGCTTCTTGTTACTGATTATCTTTGATTAGAGTGCGGTGGTAATAGACATAGTTGGAATTGTCAGAATAAATGTTCTAGAAGAGGTGGATATACCGCATGTAAGAACTTTCAGTTCTGTTTACCTGATCCTTATGGATGTAGTTGCGTTACGGGTTTCAAGGGGCCTACATGTGATACAGGTAAATATGAAGAATTTTATAAACAACCCTTGTTTTTTTATTAATCATCATCTTACATGATTATTGTACAAATATTAGCAGTCAATACTAATTTAAGCAGCAAAGATGTGATATGCAAGTTTTGTTTTTTTTAATATGAGATACAACACTTCTACTGTATTATAATAACAGTGTAATATTAATAGGCCAAATATTAATTAGCCTTTTTATTGACTTCTTACTCATGTCTTAGCACATTTATTGATTAATCAAATCAAATGCATAATTACCTTGAGACCAACATCATTTTTTTTTATTTTCGGTGATACGTAAAAATATTCTGGTCCAACATTTTTCAACAGCTCAACTTTTGGTCTCCCCCGCAAAGCATTCAGTATTATATTATTTGGTAGTTTTAAAATCATGTACAGTACATTTTTTACCTAGTTCTTAGAAAAGATTTTTAATTGAAAAATACTACATTTGCAATTAAGGATCCATTGCCTCAAAAATCATCCTTTTTAAAATCTAAAAAATGACAGAGGCTATCTAGGATTGTAATAGAAAAAAAATTAACGTGCTAGAGAAAAATTGTGTTAATTATTTGACATACAAGCCTTTTGGAGATGCACTAAATCCAAATGTATGCTGTATGCCAAGCTCAAGGAGGAACGGAAATCCTCCAAACGCAAGAGGTCCAGAGATAAAATAGAACCACGACAATTCATTTTAGCTATTAGCATATGCAGAAATCTAAGATGGTCGCCAAAATAAAATATTGAGCATAAATTTCACATTATTCTATGGAAAACAAAGCGTTGGAGATCCATACAATTTTTTGAGGAGCCATACCTTACAGTGAAATTATAAATAATTTCAATTTAGCAAATAGCAGCTGCAAAGATCAAACATGGCTTTCAAAATGACCGATACAATTTAAATATTAGTAATAAGTTGCAGAATGTTTCATATATAATACATTTTGAGATTGGAATGATAGTATGATAACAGAAGTCGAGACAAACAGTATCACGACCAAAAGTGAATTACAACAATTTTAAGAAATCCAAGATGCCAGCCAAAATTGCCGCTTAATGTTAATATTGACCACAATTACTATAGTAAATACAGTATTTCGTATGTCATACCCAGAATAAAAACTTTTTTTCACTGCATAGCCTATATGTGGCAGAGCCAAGCCAAATGAGATATAAGTCGGAAAATTGAAAATTGAGGTTTTTATGGCTTATAAAACTACACATTATTATCTTTAACATGCAAAAAAAAAACAGTTTCATACGATGTTTCCTTACGAAGTTAAGAACAATCGAATTTTGAACATTCAAAATGTAAGTTTTGAGTAAACTGCGTTTGAAAATTGTTTATCTGTATACATTGACTAAGCAAGGTCATTTTAAATTGCATTTTTAAAACATTTTTGAGCATATATTCAAACAATTGTTAAGGTAGTATGGAAGTTGAATGCATAAACTGCATATTTTTAAAATACAATAAAATTTGAAAAAATTGACATTTTTTAATTTTCTGCCTATTGTGGAAAACTAGCATTTGCGACTTATGTCTCATTTGGCTTGGCTCTGCCACATATGGTAGCCCAAGTTAGAACATAGCATCTAGATTTAACATCACCCATTTGAAAAAATAAGTCTACAACATGTTCCTCTTTGTACGTAGTTGTTCAGGCTTCCAAAGACAAGCAAGACATGTATTATAAAAAAAACTTGAAAGTTACAAATTTCAAATAATTATAACTGCATACAGAGTAGGATGATCTGGTAACTCAACCTCAAGGATGAACTCATGAACCTCTGTATTAGCCAACATTCTAAGACATAATGCCAAAATATCTCCTGGTATTACGCTCAATAGACTAAGGTGTCCAATCATTGATGGTTAAGCACTCCTAATCGTACATGGAAAGACTTTTGCATTACAACTGTTGATGAATTTGCCAAAGCATTCGCTACTACGATGTGTAAAATGCGAGTGTTTGACACTAACGATAAAGACATGTATGAAATCAAAATAAATCAGCGCTATCAACCTGTACATCGCCTTATAGAAAAATTAGTATTTTTCCTCCCCAAATTGATCTGGCTATATGACAATTGAATCTGCTACTATCAAACCTTCTAATTGAGCATAGTCCTATTGCTAATCCAATTATTGTAGTTTCATTCAGATTTTTAAGTTTCTTTTCTAATGGCTGACCAAAAGAACCTAATTTTCAACTAATATTGCACTTTCCGTGTCCAGATGAAAACGGTAGTTGTTTCAGTGCATAAACCTAATAATCTTGTTCTCCTTTTACTACTACCACACTATGATAAAATTGGATATTACTCGTCTTCACATGAAATCTGACACCCAAAGTGCCCAAGGTATTTTCCGCGAAATTCGCAAGGTGCGTATTGCAAATCAATTGGATATATTACTTATATCCGTCTATCAAGAAACTAGATGTGATAGCATGTCAAAGTAAAAATCCTATGTAAAGAAGGAACCACGAGTCTTTTTATAGTACTACCATTATCTGATTGGTCTCGGTAATGACATTTGCAAGAAAAGTATAGCTAGAGCAACAGAAGAATTTATGTACGATGACTTGCATCGCAGCTCCGATGAATTTGATTTGTAATGGTCACACACATGGTAACCAACAATAGATTCTGCAAAGTTTCATATGATGAGTTTACAATATACAGTGTTGTATAGATTGCAAAGAGGCATACAGCTACAGGAAACGTGGTGAAAACTTCCAGAAGAGTCACAGGAGTGTGAAAAAAACTCGATCCCGTGACAGACACCACAAAGACAATAGAAGATTCCACGATGTTTCATTAAGCATTTAAGGCTATACATATGTAATTTTAATATATGATTTTGCCTTTTTATTAGGGCTGTCACACTTCCTTACTTGAAGTAGCACCACAAACTTAACATTGCAAGGTAACAGATACATAGAAGCCAAGCATCAATACCTTGAGATAACTTGATGCCGATGCTATTTTCATATCGGAAGTGCGCTTCTTTTTCTTCTGACAGATCACAATTTTGGCAATTTTTAAGCTTGTATTATAATAGCAGGTTGAAATTCACTACACCTTAATACCCCTAAAATGTTGATAATTAAACATTTTGGATTTCTACAATTGGTTATCACAGTATATTCAGTCATCCAAAATCAAAATATACATTAAAATATTATTATATTATTGTTTTATATAAAATATTGTGGTAGTTATGGTCAATATTACCTTTTGGTGGCCGTCATATATTAAACATTTGTATTGTTGGTGTTGCTACTCTATGTTTTGACATCTCAACTTTTAGTAGGCCTACATCAAAATTTAATCACTGTGAATTATAATATACTAGAGGGTGAGCTCGCTCACCATCTAGTCAGTAAACGTCGCGACATTCTTTATTTTCAACCTTGTCCTGTATGGACCACCATAGACAATGAGTACCACATTTGAAAAACAGCCCTATTTTGAGCAACCGTGTACAAAATCCAGAAATGTCCAATGATCATTCCATAACATAATAACGTACTGGTTTTAAATTTTAAATTATATTTTAATACTAAATAGGCCTAACAAAAAATAAGAACAGGAACGACTATTCTTAACTCATTCGTCCCGCGACCCGAGCTTTCAATGATAAATATTGTTAATTTACCTTCTAGTCTATGTATATAGTTTTTACTAATACTATAAATTATTTATATACGGTAAACCAGACTTTGCATGTTATTGTATTCTTATTTGAGCAATCTTACCTGTCATGTATGTCCATAGGGACCAAATAAATTTTCAATCTAAATCCATATCCATAAAATAACCACCAATAGATACATCATTAAATAAATCAAAAAGTCATTAAATCAATAGTGTCATTTAGAAATCCACTGCAGTCACAGATCCTAAAAATACTTCCTGATAAAAGTCACATTTTCTAGTACTGCTTTTTGCACCATACATTATTGCGCTCTCCATTACTGACAGTGAGAGAAGGAGAGAGAATGGAATATTCCATCAATTTATATCATCAATACAAATTTAGCGTATTCTTATTTTTGTATAACTTTTTTTGTTGTTTCGACTTCCGATGTAGTTTTACACTTGCATACCAAATTATAGCATTTACAGATAACAATTGTAGACAGAGGTTGATGCCATCATTGCTTTATTGTGTGCGGGTATGTTTTAGCATGGACAACCAGAGAGAGAACCTGTAAACTTTGCTAAACACCCCTATTCCGGGCAAAACCATTCACCCTAAAGTCGTTTTAATTGTCAATAACTAATTGTCTCCGTCAACTTAATTAGTTGACTGGTGTTCATTAGGTGGTAAAAATTAGTACCAAAATATGGCGAAACATAAAAAACCATTGAGTAAAGAATCTATAAGTTACGTGCAAATTACTAAAAATATCCCTTACGTGAATTTATATATATATAGATTGTGGGACTTTACAGTCAATAATTATATTTAGTAGCCATTTTGGTAGAAATGTTTGGGTCTGCTGTTTGCTAAGTTGAATTCTGTGCATTCATTGCATGCCTCAATTCCATTAAATGAGAGTATGGAAGTATGAACATATTTTTTTCTTGTTTTTGTGAAATACTGTGAGAGTTACGCCAAATATTCAATTTTGTCGGCCCTTTCCGGAGCCATCTTGGATTTCTTCAGGTGATAATGGCTGAATTGGAATTGTGCTGGTTCCAAAGTATACATAGAACCTTTCAATAAAAATATACTGAGAATTGTTATTCCATATATAATATTATTGACTTATGGTCCCATTATTTAGATGTGGCGCAATTTTGGAGGCCATCTTGGATTTGAAGGCGTTCCATTTCTTCTTGAGTTTGCCATACAGCAGATTTGTATTCAGTAACCTCCAAAACTCCCAAAAGCTTGTATACCAAATTTAATACGATTTGCCTTCGAAAGTCATTTTACTCGAATTTTATCCAGTCTATAAACTATATGGATTAACTGAGTTGCATTTGCCCCGATGGTTTTGACTCTCACAACTAAAGTGATTTGCACTAATTTACATATGTTGTGCCTCTGAAGGTTTCGAGTCCACTGTAACCTATCGTTCAAACTACAAAATAGCTTTCAGTTTTGTGGTGCTTAATTCAGTTTGTGGCAGAGCAAGGCCAAATGAGACATAAGTCGGAAAATTAAAAACTGAATTTTTTAGGTATTATATAAGTATACCTTATTATATTTAACATGCAAAAAACAGTTTCATATAATGTTTACTTGCGAAGTTATGAACAATTGAAGTTCGAAATTTTAAAATGTAAGTTTTGAGAAAATTGCATTTAAAAAGGCAGTTATCTGTATAGATTGACTAAGCAAATTCATTTTAAATTGCATTTTTAACATCATTTTTAGATAATATATCTGAAAATTGTTAAGGTAGTATGAAAGTTTGATGTATGGACTGTATATTTTTTAAATAAAACAAAATTTGAAAAAAAAATACCATTTTTAAATTTCTGCCTATTTTAGAAAACTAGCATTTGCAACTTATCCAAATATATCCACATATGCGGTACATTCTTCGTCCCTCTGCTAACAGAATTCTCACGCTTAGACAGTCATTCAAATAGTTTTTCTCGCGCATGAGACAATATAGAGCAAAATACGGTA
>JAOTQE010084344.1:0-15368 GCA_025631205.1 Nesometra sesokonis
CATTGTTTACACGTGATAACATTTACAATTTATGCCGATTTTGTATGTATTTACAAACATCGAGTGTCCTAGAAATTCTAAAATTTTTGACCTGGAATGTCCTGGAAATGTCCTGGAATTTAGATTGAAATCAAATGTATGAACCCTGCTTGTGAGCTCGCTGCCACAAATTGTACATTATCACGCATTTGTATCAATGTTGTCGCACATTTCATTTGCACATGTTTTTTTTTTCTCTTTTTCTGCTTCTCTTGTACTGGCTAATAATCCAGATTACATATTCCTAGAGCGCATTCGCCACCTTACTATAATCAGGAACCGCCAACGCCAACCAAAGATAGTAATGTTATCCAGGACAGTCTCCCGACGCCGGATACACCGCAGAAAACATTCCTATCAAAGGAGAAACCCAACGACTCGAATCTTCAACTTGAGATTGAGAATACGCCCATCACCAGATCGAGGAGTGTCAGTACATCATCTGTTGAACAGAAAGCAATAGAAACTCAAGCTTCTGTCACCACAAGCAACAAGGAAACAGGTACAGTATAGTGTCATTATCCTCGCCCCACTGAAGTGGGTAGAGGGTTTGCAATGAGCTCCATCTGTGTGTCTGTCTGTCTTTCTGTCTGTCTGCATCCATATCCAGGGTCAGATTTAGGAAGGGGGAGGGGGGCGCATCTGGCAAGCTCCCCCTCTAATATCGTCAGGCGTACATGTGCGGCTCTCTTATATTACGTGCGCAAAGTGCATATAACTACAGCTTATGATAGTAAAAATACACGCAAATACCGGTTTCATTTTTTAAATCCTGGACACGCCCAACTGGCTGGGAATTTTTTCCCCTCTTTCACACAATCCTGGATCCGCCCCTGATATCTCAAACACTATTTGGCCGATTTACTTACTAATACTACTATAGTATAGTTTATAGTAATTTCAGAGGGCATGTTAGATGAAAAAACATAGGTGAGTGTGTAATCGTCTACCATTTCCTTGTTTGATTCTCAACTCAACCTCTCCTAACATCAGGGCATTTTAAGTCAAAATTTTAAAGTACCTTTTTCCAAGAAATGCCATAAGCCTACACATTTTTATATAAAAGAAAATGTTTTTTTAAAGCATCAGTGGCACTGTAGCTTTGTTGTTAACATGCTTGCCTTCCAATCCTAAGATCCTGGGTTCAAACCAGTGGCGGCACCAGGATTTTCCCGACGGCAGGGCAAAACCCCCCACAGACAGTGCACCTTCGAAATGTTGAGCTATGTTGGGGTGGGCGTGTCCCTGGTTTTTAATTTGACAAGTGCATTTTGCGTGATTTTCGGGCGTTTTTTGTATGGCTGGGGCCTTGTCTGGACCTTCAAAGTACACTACAAGGTAGGTTCGTCCCCTACAAACCTTCAATTTCTCCCCAACATTAGGGGCGGGGGAACGGGGGCTGCGCGCCGCCACTGGTTCGAACATGGCTGCTATGACATACTCCCTTAACTTTGTAATGAGAATTGGTTTAGAAGATCTGATATAGTTCTCATTTCGTATTGCCAAGAAATCTCTCTGTTGGATGTGGCATGAACAAATAAAGGTATTAATTTTTAAAATAAGCTTTGGGTGAGTTTACTGTACTATGAGAATGAGGTGCACACATTTGTCTGGTGTAGATTTGACCTAATGAACATACTTCTTGATATTCTATAGAAATGACACCAGATGTTGAGATTTGTCCACAGTTGGCAGAGGTGTTTGCAAGCACTCCAGAACTAAAGGCTGGACGCCAACCAATACCAACCAGCACAGGCGAACTCCTCTCAGGCTTCAGGTATTAACAATTTACATCATATTTCTCAATCTATTTCAGCTCCAGTTAGGAGCTCTGAAAATACCTGTCTGATTAAGTAAATTTTAATGATCGATGGAAAGTAAGGAAACTTTATTTTTAAACATTTTTGTTTAACGATTATTTTTTTTTATTTGCCTCCTCAAGAGCAGAGCTCTTTTTCAATAGTAGGCGCTTCTATGGAATTGCACTTCAGGGCTATGTATTTTATGGAAGTTTACTATCTAGCTGTTAAAATAATACATCTATGGTAGGCCTATAAACAAACAGTTTGACTAGACCTAAAAAAGATCTCACTGACAGCCTGCATATTGCTTCAATGTTTCTTTCAAATTTAATATTTAACATGCGTATACACAAAATGTGATGAGATTATTACAACATGACAGCGTGGTGTCTGTGCTTCAGTTTACCAAATCATAAAATAATAAGAAGCTTTGACAGAAAACAACACATCTGCCTTCCATTTTATTCCATCTGTTCATCATTTTATCTCATTTTAATATTGGGACCTTCAAATTAAAGTCAATGTTTTCTTTTTTGAACGATTTGGTGAAATCACAAAATGGTACATACTTAAAATGGTAATTATTCACTATTTTTTTGTTTTGCGTTGACCTGTTTGTTGACCAATTGACCGAAATTAGCGCTGGCCTGTGATGTAACGAAAACTCGCCTTCGTGGGTGCGAGAAACAAAACAAACCGTAAAGTCCTATCTCATAACGTAGGGCGAGTGTAAATGTTACCCAAAATATCCTTGAAATACACATTGAATTTAGCAAGTATGATCATTTTTAAAGCATTAGTAAACATCTACCTAGTGTTAGATTAAGTAGAACACAGTTGATCTGGTTTGAATTTACATTTAATAGGAAATATACATAATTCAAGCTAGGCCAAAAATTGGATCTCCGTTGATCCACTTAGGAGAACTAAGCCGTTATGTGCACTAGCGGATCAGCATCGCCTCCATGTTTCGGGCCTAAAACCATACATTGTTCTCGGCAAATTTGATAGGTTTAATCCATTCCAATTTATATGACACAAGCGTAGCTTGTGTTAAAAATGATTTATGAATGTATCCCACTGGTTTGGAATGAGTTGCTAACGAAGAAATACAAATACATAAACTTTAAATTTGTCCTTTCTTAGCTCCTTTTACACAGCGAAGAATAGAAAATAGCGCCCTCTGTTTATATTTATACCCACGAATCCAGATGTAAACAAGGTCGCTAATTCGGTGTATTGTTAGCCAAGTGGATAAAACAGTTGTCTTGTAACCTTAAATGGAATTCAATCACAGGTTCAATACCCCTGAAGACTATACACAAAAACATTGTTTTAAAAGAGTGAAGTTCCCTCTAATTTTTGACCATCACCAAAATTGACCTAATGACCATAACCTAATTAATCAGACAGGTGGTTTCTAAAGCAATTAACTGTACTGTATTAAAAAATATAATACATACTCTCATCTCATAAGCAATGAGATACATGCCATAGTGACAGGATTCAAAAGGCAACTCCGAGATTAAAATTTCTATGGATAGATCTATAGAACAATTAGTTGTGACCTAACAGATACAATTTCACAACATTTGGACAAGGAGATAATGCTAAAAAACGTGTTGAAAAAGTAAGTCCCAAATCAAAAGTGGGTCAACTACTCAAATTACACAGTGTTAAAGAATAGGAAAATTAGTAATTTTGAAAGGTTTGTGCTTGAAAACCAAAATCACATTACAAATTACATTACATAATTGGAAAGATCAGCCAAATTCACATTAGAACAGGTATGTTTTAATATAAACTCTAATACGATTTTCAAAAACAACCCTTTTACAATCTGTACTTTTCCTATCCTTTAGCATTGTGTAATATGAGTATTAGACCCACTTTTTGATTTAAGACCTACTTTGGAAAGTGATTTTCTTCATTATTGCGTTGTCCAAATGCTGTGAAATTTTGTTGGTTAGGTCACAACTGATTGTTCTACATGATCCATTGAAATTTCAATCCCAGAGTTCCCCTTCAATATTTCAACAAAAATGTTATCATGACGAATGATGACGTGATGTCTTGATGACATAATTAATGTCGAAATATTGAATCATGGTGACATGTATTTCATTGCTTGGAATATGAATTATTCTTTCTTACTTAAAGTTGATTAGTGGACCTTTTGCATTTTGATGTACTGAAATCAGGAATGGATACATTTTTAGAAATACTTTAATCTTATATATGTGCCATTTAGCTCAGTCGAATACCATTTAACTCAGTTGATCATATTGGTGATAGTTGCTGTGCTGTGTACCAAAGCATTTGTTCCAGTGGAATCTACCCCACTTTTGTCGCTTGAGGTTTGGCAAGTTACAAACCTCCGATACAAATATTATAATTGCCATCAGATCTGTATTTAATTCATTTTGCAATCTGACCCATTGATGCATTTAATTTAGTGTTAAAGTCATACAATTTTGCCATCCTTAAGTACTCTCTCTAGAGTAGTTTTCTATACTAAAATTAACTGCTACTTCATTAACATTATGTTAACTATTCATTCCAAGCGACAGATGTTTTACACACAATTAAGTTTCTTAATTAAATTTTAAACAAGAAAATCTGTCCAACATTCAATGATATTGTTTACAGTTTCTATTCAATATTCATCACACTTCAAGTGAAAAAAGCTATTAAGTATTTCATACAGTAAATATAACAAGTATAATGTAACATATTAACAGATGAATTAAAAATAAGGTACAGTACTGTTACAATTAGGGGCCGTTCGCGCAACTTTTTTTCAGTGTTTTACACCGTTATTAACCGGTTAAAAAAAATCCCGGTTTCGCCCGAATGGGTGTTAATTGCAGGCCGCCCATGGATTTAACACCGAAACAGCCTGATATGACAACCCTGCAATTAACTGGATATTTTTCACGGCTGGGAACCTTTTTTATGATTTTATCTGTTTTTAATCACTTTACCAATGTTTTAATCGATTTGAACAGACGAGTAACAAGGATTTTTTCATATATATCGAGAGTAGTGCAGTTTTTTCATATTTATATTAATTCAATACCCTAAAACCTTTTATTTGTTGGAGCATGGGCCATTGGAGATCATTAGAAAGAGGGCATAAGTTTGCTCTAGTAAAATTGCGGCGATCACTGCCATCTCTCGCTATTTGATATAAATTTACAATTTTATAAAATCTAGTACTGTAAACATTTCAATAGTGTAAAGTACAGTTACTTGGATTTGAAGTGCGGCTTTTGGAAAACAAATAGAGTTACTAAAATCAACATCGCCTATATCATTAGCGTTTTTGCTAGTCATCCGGTGTTTTTAGAATTCAGAGTTTTCCGTGAACGGACATACCACCCATGGATAAAAATGGGATTTTTACCCTATGTTTTTTCCGATTCTCGCCTGAACGGGTCCTTAGAAGTGTGAAAGGAGGTCAAATAAGTAAACTAAGCTTGACCCCCTGTAAAATCAAAGAATATGGTACAAGACATATAGAAAACAGCATTCATAACGTTCATAATTAAAATTAACACTAAGATATGCTATTATACTTGAAGATAATAATAGTAGCATAATAAAAAATTAACGAAGAAAAAAACAGTTACAGAAGTAACTTAAAATATGATAATCTAGATAATATAAAAAACGATTCTAAATGGCAAGTTTAAATAAGCTAATTAATGAATACAGTAAACTTTCCAAAAGCAACCCACCAAAATCTGAATGTCTCCATAAGCCAGACCAGTTTTTATAGTATCAAATCATGAAATCAATAGATAAACTTAACTGTATCTGAATATTTGTATAGGTTTTGGGATAAGAAACTCCCTTATGGCTTGTATAAATATGAGCCACAAAGTTTAAAGTAAGACCTGTATTCTGAGGAACTTGCTTTTGTGTCCAAACCAAATTTTTAAAAAAAACCAAACAAACAAAATGGAAAATCCGAAGGGTGCTTGTTTTCGGAGAGTCACATGTATTAGTTTTCTAAAAAATAATGTACTGTTGTTCCCTTTATTTTTGCGGCCCTAAATGTTCGCGATTTTACGATTTTTAACATTTCGCGACTTTTATTTTCGCGATGGGACGTTTTCAAAATACAATAATTTTTGCAATTTTTACCTGTTATTATGTTGGACATAAATCTGTTATTTGTTCGTAAACTAATATTTTGTTGAGAAACCATAATGTTAGTTTTAAAACTAGAGTGCTTGTCCGTGATAAGAATGTTTAATAGATCCCCGATTCACCTACCTCAAGGTTACAGTATCGTGAGGTATAATAGGCTATCATAGCGATGGATCACAAGCCGACTCTGGCTCCTAGGCCTAGAGGCTAGGCCTAAGCCGTTTTCAGTTGACAATTTCCACGATTTTATTCACCCATTGCCACATAGATTTACTGCCCTCCATTAGGCTATGATTGTTCATTGACCAATGATGGGAAATGCTGTTTCGAAAAAAATTGATTTCGGTATTATTATCGTTGGTAATTTATGTGTTTACTGTGAGAATCATTCGACCTCAAAGTGAATAGCGCCACCTAGGCTAGGTTACAATAAAATGGCAGCCTCCAGTAGTGGAAATGTTTTGAACTTTGCCTTAAAACTACGATATTTTAACCTTCGAATAGGGTGATTTTGAAACCCAAATTATTACGATAGTTACATTTACACCTTGGAACAGTGCCAAAATTATTATTTTCACAAATTAAAATTATTTTTAGACGATCTCCTCCGCCTGACTAGCTCTAGCCCCAGGCTAGGCCTGTATCGGCCTACGCGCGCGACCTCGACCTACACATGGTAAATTCCTATATTTTTCTTTGAGATTTTCGCGGCCTTTAATTTTCGCAATCGTCAAATCATCGCGAAATTCGCGAAAATTAAGGGCGCGCGAACATAAAGGGATCTACAGTATACAATAATAACCACTTAACTAAAAACAATTTACCCATAAATATTACATTAACTATATACAAAAAAATTATGTGTAACGTCAGATAAAAACAGCAGTAGCAATCTCTACATGTATGTAGACTATGAAGGTACCATGGGCAGGGGAAGAGGGAATGGGGGATGCGTCCTCCCAGTGATAACTCGGTGGGGACAGTCCCCTTGAAATAGCATGCTAACTACAAAATTCACAATTCAAAAACAGCGTGTAAATATGGTAAATATGAATATTGTGGCCTTGAAAACCACCTTCAGGGACCAGGAAATACACAAATTTAGAAACAATTTTTTTTTGCTCATCAAATGGTAACCGGGCTTGGGTAGCTGGGCAAAATTTAACCTCGTACCCCCACACCACTTCAAAAAGGTTCTGCCGCCCCTGGAAGGTACAGTTAACTTTGCTAAACCAACACTTATGATGACCCATATTTTTTTTTGCTACACAAATTTTTCATATACTATAAACTAAAAATACATTCTTACCTGAGAGATAATATAAAGATTTGAAACCAATGCACTCTGCAGAATGATGGGAATGTTTGATGTATAAAACAATTTAATTGGATAAGAACTGAATTGACCACGGTAACGTGAAGATTTGATTGGTAAATCAACTCTGAAGCCCTGTTAGAAAAATAAATTAATAAAAAGTTAAAAGCATAAATATAAATTTAGTCTATTGCGATTGCAATTTGCACATATTTTTTGGCCATTTCCTTGTTGAAGCAAAATTAAATATGACCAAATAATAAGTAATTTTCCATACAATTACTGCAAATTATCCTGTGATGATAAAACTTGCTGTTGTATGAGACTCAAAATAAAACAACAGAAATTCTCTTACTTGGAAATATATCACAATCGCAAAGACGAGAACAGTAGCTGTTAGGTTCATCAAATTTGGCAGATTCTGTCGGTAGAAGGCTTCTCGTAGTGCTCGCACTTTGTCTGTACGTGTTGCCAATAGATGGAACAATGCAATTACAGCGCCCTCAAATTCAGTACCTACAAGATCGGATTAAATACTGTTAAAATCTCCCTATGCCAGTACACAGTTTAATCAACTTTGTTAGGCTTGCAATAGACCAATATAATTATATTTATTTTCGACATACTTAACTTCCCCATTTTTAAACATTGTAAAATTTAAATTTTCTAGGTGGTTAGTTAAATTTATAATGTACATCCTTTTACTTTTTGTGCACCTTTAATTTTCGAGAATTTCATGATAACATAACAATTGTAAAAATTAAAGGCCATGAAAATATGAATTGATTTATTATAAAAGTTTTGGCTTCAAAATCACTTTAATTTTTGGTTAAAAAATAGTATTTGAATGAAAAGTTTGAAAAATTTTCCACAAACTTTGAATGACTGGAGGCTATCTAGGTGGCATTATACACTTCAGGTCAAAGGCTTCTAACAATAATCACATGTTCAATATTATAAAATAAAACATTTGCAACATAATTTATTGATGAAAATAAAAACAAGAATCCAGTTTTGTGACGTGAAATTTCTCATAAATGGTCAATAAACCATCCTAGTCTAAGGTAGGGCTGTAATTTTACATGCCAATAAGTGAATAGAATCACACACATTCGGAATAGGTGAATGAATGGCTTGTAGTTCATGATGCTAGCCTATGCCAGGTAATACAACCTTGAAATAGGGGATCAGGGCCTATTAATACATTATCATGTGCAAGTAATCTAGTTAACTAACGATAAGTTTCTGAACAAATAACGGTGATTATGTCCAATGTACTATCGGGTCAAAACGTGATTTTTTTTTTGTTTTGAAAACATCTCATCGCGAAAATGAAAGTTGTGAAATGTTTAATATAGTAAAACTTGCCGAAAATTTAGAGTCACGAAAATAAAGGGATCTAAAGAAATAATATTGTTGTTGGTAGGATGCGAGGTTGCCAACTAAAACAGCAGTCCAACAAGCTAATCCCACCAGTGTTAATATACTTGCATATATAGTTGTAATGGCAATGATAAGCCAAGAAACGTAAGCGGTCTGCAGGACAAAATCTACTCAAAGAAATGATGCATTGCAGTTTTTTTCAAACTTGGTAAAACTACTTTTCATGCCAGATTGATGTGTATTCAAAAAGTCAAATATTTCTGAAGTAAAATTTTGTTTCAATGCCACTTTGGGTTCGAGCTAGGAAAGTTTAACAATATTCGTAAAGGGATATCCCAACTATCAATCAAAAACTAAGTTTTAAAACAAAATAAATATTTAAAAATATTTTACAGCAAATACAGGTACCATGAGAATGTTATATATTTCATTGACAAATTGGGCTGGTTGCTATACCAGACCACCCATTTATACGAAGGCTACACAAGACACTTTATCCATGTTGCCGCTCCACCCAGGAGTATAAATGGTACGTGGGAGGTACAAATGCCATATGCGCTGATTATAGCTGCAACATTATAGAATATAGTGCATTTCATAAGTGTTTGTTCTGATGACAGGGGTAATAATTGTGAAGCGCTTAGAGGCCTTTGCAATAAGCGATATATAAATGTCACATAGTATTATATACCTTGTAATCTGATTGATAAAAACCTTCACTCACTATGAAGCATCTTGAGGAACGATTAAAGTCCCTGAAACGGTTTAAGAAAATGTTTTTACTTACCTCTTCCGGTGTTAACAGTGGCAGGACTGAAGGCCCTCCAGACGATAGTTTCACAGATATTTGTTGCAATGAAAAGTGAAATACCAGATCCTAATCCATAGCCTTTTTGCAGCAGCTCATCAAGTAACAAAACAATAAGACCAGCAACAAACAACTGCAACAGCCAAAAGATTACATTAGTAAATAAATAAAATAACAAAAATGTTCTTGCAAAAATTATTAAACTAAAGTAGAAACCTACCTTAGGGATTCAGAGGGTACACTAGGACATTACATATTTGAGGTTCTTTCTACTGTATTGAAGACATTATTAGAACTACAAATACTGTTTTAATGTTGCAAATGCTTAATATCTCTTCTGTATTATTGAAGCACGAAAACTTTAGTGGTCTCTAATTTAAAAAAAAATTGGATTAAAAGACTTCCACATCTCTGTCATTCATTGAGCCTGCAAAAGAGTGCTTATAATTATGAGTGACCCAACGAATGAAACAAGAAAGGCAAACCCAAATAGAACTGTGTCTCCTAACATCCTTTCTTGCCTTTTCCATGGTACCAACACTCTCTGATTCCAAATATACATGCTGTACTTCACCTTCCTTTCTTTGACTTTCTGAAATTCACCCTCAAGAGTACTAGGCTGTCTTCTCTTCGATAGCAGGGGCGGCAAAATTTAGTATAGGAAGTAGCATTAGCGTTTTAGACTTTCAATCACAAGGTCGGTGGTTCGAGGCTCTGGTTAGCTGTTTGTGTTCCTAGGCAAGACACTTTATCCATGTTGTCTCTCTCCACCAAGGAGTATAAATGGGTAACTGGGAGGTACAAATACCACATGCGCTGATTATAGCTGCACAATTATGGAATGGATCGTATTTCATAGATGTTTGTTCCAATGACTGCCAGTAATAATTGTGAAATGCTTAGAGGCCTTGGCAATAAGCGCTGTGTAAATGCCACATATGTGAGGTCTCACCACAAAATGAGTCGCATCGTAGGTGAGATGAAATTGAGATAATCACCAAAATAGGTCTTCAGTTCAAATTTTAAGAAATTCAGTTTTCATCCATTATGTGTAAAATTATGCATATATTTCATTATAGTGTACTTTTTAGGTCAGTTTTCATTCAGGAAAGTGTCCTTTATCCGGATTTTATGGGATTTATAGTCTTTTAATTGTTTATTTTCGGATTGCTCTATGGGCGATTTTCTCAAAAAAAAGTTTCCATATATGAAAACTTTAAATGTTCATATCTTTGGATCTACTTATCCAATTAATTTCATTTAAAGTGTAAATTATAGCTTATAATTTGTTCTATTACAAAATACCAATAACTCAATTTTAGATTTTCCTACCATGAGACTCAATTCGTGGTGAAAGCTCACATATGTGAGGTCTCACCACAAAATGAGTCGCATCGTAGGTGAGTTCAAAGTGAGATAATCTCCAAAATAGGTCTGAAGTCAAATATTTGAGAAATGTAGTTTTAATCAATTATGAGTACTATGGTACTAATATTTCACTGTAATATACTTTTTAGGTTAGTATTTATGCAGCAAAGTGATTTTCATGCAGATTTTCTGAAATTTATGGTCTTTTAATTGCTTATTTTTTAAATGCTTTATTTGTAATTTCCTCAAAACCGCGTTTCCATACGTGGAAACTTCAAATGCTCATATCTTTGGATCTACTTTTCCAATAAATATCATTTAAAGTGTAGATTACAACTTATATTGTGCTCTATTTATAGGTATCATTAACTCAATTTTAGATTTTCCTACCATGAGACGTAAAAGTTACCTGGATCATAATCAGCATGCAGATTCCAAGACCAATGTCAGTAGGATCACCGTACATTCCAGTCATTACGTACACAATTGCCTGACCAATTGTAATTATCATACCAAACACTAGAAAAATAAACGTAGTATTTAATAGTAGTAATAGGGTTTTAGTTTTAATTTAAAACACTTAGGCCTATACACAAGGCATAAAAATATCTTTGTTTTACCCAAGCACAACCAACCAAAAAATCTAGTATTTAATTAAGATTGTTTCTGTAGGCCGAACACACCAAATTGCAACTACAGTGCGAGACCAATTTGACAAGATTTCCAATACAGACAATTCATTGGCTGTTCTGATTTTCTAAACATTTCACAATAAGAAAGACTAATAGCAGAACAAACAGTGACACAGTCAGTGTCCAGTCAATAGAATCTGGCCATAATGTTACAAAATAAACATTTAATTTTGCTGGAACAGATGGCTTACATACAGGTGGCCCAAAAGCGCATGCGATTCTCATAATCACAAAACTGGTAACTTACTGAAACCATTATATTTTTTACAAATTATAGTATATGCTGTACTGATTTTTAATATTAAAATTTTCAATAGAAAATGAGATAAATACTTGATTACCATTCTGAAATGGTTTTAAGACAAGCAACAAAATTTGAGCTGTTTTTTTTTCATGAACCACTGTATTTTTGGTAGTGTAAGCTGACTATATAAACTTACTGAGACTCCATATTGACGAGAGGTGGGCTAGGCTGGGCTCAATCTAACAAATGGCCAATTAGCAACGGGCTAAATCATTTTGAAATTGTCTAAACATAAAAAACCTGCTTTAGCCATTTTAGCTAAGACTTAAATCAAAATACGTCCTAGACCTATGTAATTAACAATTTAAAGCCACTGTGGTTTAATACAGATTCAATTAACTAAAACAAATCATCCAATTGGCTAAAGAAAAACAGATTTCAGAGTGACCCCAGCTAGGGTACTTACATTTTTGTGCACCATTAAATAGAGCTCTGTCTTTTGGAGTATCACCAACTTCAATGATTTTTGCACCAGCCAGAAGCTGCATGATGAGACTGGAGGTAACGATAGGAGAGATTCCCAATTCCATAAGTGTTCCTACAAGACAAAAAAGTGGTAAAAAAGTGATATTATCATTTAATTCTGCCATCTTCAATATTATATAGTACTGAACCGCACATGGTCAAATACTAGCCTCTGATGTCATGTTTTTTTTTCTGTAAATGACAAATGTAAAACAAGAGCTAAAACTAACCACCTGTTAAAACTTGGCATTTCACACAACTACTGACTAATTACTGTTAATTATGAAGAATTACTAATAAAGAAACCTACAAGGAGTTGCTATTAAGGTTTTTCGCAAATATCTGCGACAAAACAACATGGATTTTAATTTTTAAAATGTAGGCTAAGGCCTAACAAATCTGTACTTACAAGTAAGCTACTGTATGTTGAATAGAAATTATAATATTGAATGCCCATTTTCAAGAGATACTGAAAAATATTGTACTCGCTGTGGCAAAATGTTGAACTCGTCTTCAAAATGATCAATATTTTGACAAAGCTTGTACAAAATTTGTTGGTATCACCCTCAAAGGCATTCAATAATGCATTAATTATAGGGTTTTGTTAATTACAGAGTTTTGTGTCTAGATAAAATTTGTTTTGCCCAACATAATGACTTTTTTTTTAATTTCCAATTCACTTTGAAGGGTTGCACGACAATATATCTATAAATATATATGAGATGTCTTATTCTTATGAGATACTTACCTCTGTTTGAAGCCATAATTACTCTAAGCCAATAAAATGGATCTGCTGAATCAGATGACATGATACCAAACAATGGGATCTGTTGAGAAAACAAACACAAAATTGAATGAAAAGGCAACCCAACAAACAATGCATCTGCTTTAAAAATTAGTTGCTACCCAGAAAGTAAAAAACATTTAAAATGGTCGTTTCTTAAACTTTATTTTCTGTAAATTTTACTGTTTAAATTTAACATTATAAACTAATTTTGAGAACAAAAAGTCATGTAATCGAGTTTATACTGGCTGAACATTTCACCAATATTCATTTTAAGAAGCTCTATTGTGTAGCTAGCAAATCTTTGAGCTTTCAGATGAGAGATCAAGGATGTTGAGACCAATGCTGGACATGCTGGGGTGGTCAAATTTGTATCTCTTCATTCAGTTGTATAAATAGGCAAATACATTGTTTATATTTGAGGAGTGGCATACCCACAACATTATATTGATAATGCAGGGCCGTCACCAGCTTTTTTCAAGAGGGGGTGCATTTTGGAAAAAAGACAAAACGTATCTACTCCAGGGGCAGATCCAGGAGTGGGGTATGCTTTCCCATATTAGAGTGGGCCTGTAGTCATTTTGACAAGCAAAGTAAAGAAAACGTTATTCCAGGGAACATTTTTGCCAGTGTAGCGTAGCAAAACGCTACATAAAAATGAGCATTTGCTACACAATTTTAAACATAGAGTCATATAAAATTACTATAGCTACAAAATTATTAGCAATTATTGCTAATCAAAATGTTGAAAAGAAAATTTTCTCTGTATTCACCACGCTTTTTGTGTTTTTGGCTCTTTTGATGTGTGCTTGATTCATCTGCAGCCCTATTATTGTTTCTTTTTGGGTCTCCGAACACTCCCCCCCCCCCCCCGCCACCCCGAGTGAGTCCCATGTAATTTGAGGTCTACTTAAAGTGTACACATACCTGGCAACAGACCAAGAAGATGAACAATGTAATAGCAGTCCATAATACTTTCTCCCTAAATTGGATCTGTAAAATAAAAATGTTGACTATCACTCAGTGTAAAAAATTAGGTGTCAGCCTAAAAAAGCAAGGAGTAAAAACATTTTAAAGACTACACCTAATATTGAGTTGACCAGTTTTATAAATCACCATGTTCGGTTGTCCCTACTTATACCCTATTCAGACTACCATTGCAAATATCTCATCGCGATCAGTTGTGATGTAATTGGTGGTAAGCCAATTCCCGATCACAACCAATCGCAAATTTCAAACGCATTCATACACAAATTTTGCTTTGTGATAGTTCCTCGCGATAGAGGGTGTCCTGACCTCAGCCAGTCGAGCCAATCATAGCCTTTGGAATTTGTTGCGATCGGATTCCATGGTAATCAGAGTAATAAAGATTGTAACAACCGATCGCAACCAGTAACAATTGCGATATCAATTACAATCGATTACTATTGGTGAGCATTCACACACAAGTATATTTTGCGATTGGGTGCAATTGTTTGTCGCAATTGCTACAATCGATCGCAATGTGATGGTAGTCTGAATGGGGTATTGGCCTGAAATGAAAGTACCATAGTAAGTGTAAAAATTAATATTTAAGGGTTAAATTTAAACACTGTGAGCTGAGATAATTTTAAGAAAGGATTCCTAGGTGCTTATGTAATGTCACTTTGAGACGAAGTATGATAGTAAGCACAAAAGTTTATACTGTATTTACCAAGCTGACAAGCTTGGTTAAGTTCAAGCAATGTGTGCTGAGAAAATTTTAAGAAAGGATTCCGTGCTGATGTAATGTCACTTTGTGACTACGGTATGTCTTGTAAATTACCGTATATTTCGGTGTATAAGTCGCACCTTTGTATAAGACGGAGAATTTCGTGATTTTTTATATGTCCTTTGTATAAGACGCGTCTATTTTCAGCTCAAATTTTCTTAAATAGGTCAAAGTATTATTTTTTTTTAAAAACTAAACTTTTACAAATTAATATTAAATAATTTTTAGTTTTTAAAAGGTAAAATGTGTCTTTTTAAAGTCGACAGAGGCTTTTTGGGCATGAAATTTTAACCTAAAAATGTGCAACGTACGAAATGGAAATCCCTGTCGTCGCCGACTCACGGCCACAACGATATTTCAATTTCAATTACTATATTATTTATTAAGAATTGTTTTAAATATACCTAGAATGCGTCGACCGTTCAATTAAACAGGCTTATAATTTAAGTAATATTCAGTTCCAAAGCAATTATTCGACCTAGGCCTAGCAAAGGTAAGGCTTA
>JAOTQE010084355.1:0-27650 GCA_025631205.1 Nesometra sesokonis
ATCTATATTATTTTTACTACAAAAACTCAAAATTGAAAATTTCCGACAAAAGCCTGCTTTTGATCTGGCTGTACACATATTGTAATGTAGAATAAAAAAAAAACTTGTAAAAATCTATCAAATAATAAATTATCATACATACAGTTATGAATAAAAGGTTAAAGCATGGTTATAAAAAAACATCATGTTATATTTAAGCTAACGATAAAGGTTCAAGCATGTCGATGTACCCAATGATATCAAATAGGTTGCAACCTATATTTGAAACTCACGATGTTTCATCATCATTGTCAACGGAATTGTTATTTTGTGCAACTTTGATGACTGTTGGCCGCCATGTTTCTCCGTCTTGCACCATATTCTGCAGCATCAGTCTTCGCTTCCTTGTGTTTCTTTCTTGATGCCATCAATCATCAATCAAACTCAATTCCCTGACTTGCTCTTTTGTCATCAGTTGTATCTTTTAGAAGTGTGCTTTCCTTATTTTCTACAAAGGTTACTTGCCATAAATGTAAACTAATTTAAAACAAAAAGACTGCTATCTATTCATAATGTGCAAGCCGATAGTTTAGGTGTCATTTCTTACCGGGTTGCTGTTTCTTACAAAAGATAGCTAGCGATTATTTGCCTGTTATCATCGACCATTGAAACTCCAATCTTGATTATCACCTTAATTATTGATTTTCATTGATTTGTTCACCACCTGAGATGCGGCAGTCGCTCTTAGCCAAGCTGCCCATCAACTTACTAAGATGATAATTACCAGCTCGACTAATAAACAGTGTGAGATGAAACAGTGTGAATTATATTTTATTATTTGCAAAATATAACTAAGACAAATTGCGTAGGTCTGGGGGATGCATTATTTAACTTATATTTAATGAAGAAATTAATTAATCTGTGTCATTAATTGTGGTTAACACGCCAACCCCTTTACTCCAATTATATTTCCACAGTCCTTAAATTATAGCAAATTGCAAATAGCTTTTCCTAAGCCAATGTATGATAAAACAGCTATTTAGCGTTGCATGAATTAACAGAAATGTCTTATTAAATTCAACTCAAAAACCTAACGATGCTTATTGTTTTATAGCATAATTAGATTATTAAAATTAAAGTGAATTATTAGGTCTGAGTGTCTCACTTCCTGATTTTATCTAAATAATTTGTACCAAGTCTGTTATGACTTGCTAAAGTACATGTATAAACATACCCTGGTACTTATAAACAATTCAATTCCAGGCGCAGATCCAAAGATTGGGGGGTGGGGAAAATGTGTCCTCTGTCATTGACCCAAAAAAAAATTAAGGGTAAAAAATGTAAAGAGAAACAATCTGTCCCCACATATTTTTGAGTGGGGATTCCCACTTTCGACTATATACAGGCATAGATTTAGCTGGCTCCCCCTCCCCCTGTTATCACCTAAACGTAGTTGTGCCACCCCCTTATATTAGGAGTGCTTGGTCTTCAATTTACCCTAAAAATACAAAATAGACATACATATGGACCGTGCATAACATAAACAGGTTAAAAATCATGCAAAATTGGGAAATAATGTTTTTTTTTTGCTTGTCAAAAACCAAAACTGGGAACCACGCCCTCCATTACCTGGGAAAGTGTGCCTCCCCCTTTTGTTTTATGTCATATGCAGTAGAACAAAGAACATTAAAACAAGCTACAGTCGTCCTTCTCATTTACAAACTTCTCATTTACGAACCTTCTATTTTACAAACACTGTTCAACCAGTTAACGTCATTAAAATAATGGCTAATTATGTAATCGTCCAATAATTTATCAATGATAATTATTTGGTTTTTGCATTTTCATTCACCTAGTTTATTTAGACAGAGCATTACAACCACCAAGAAAACAAAATAAACACAATAAGTATATTGCAAGCCTTATTTTATCAGTTTTCATGAACCTTCTCATTTATGAACATTCTCATTTACAAACACCTTCCAGACAAAGGTGTGTTTAAATGAGAAAGTCGACTGTAGGATTGAACCCAAACAAACCATGTTAATAACAACATACAAGTTCACTTCATATGTCAAATAATATGTTATTTGCAGTTAGTTATTTAAGAGATACCATAACTTCTTCTGTTGAAAGTTGGTGTATCACCATAAACTATTAAAAGGTACCTTGATGAATGTTCTGTACTGTAGTACAATTGCAGTGGAAGGAACTTTCTTCCCTATACTTACTCTAGGGTCATTTTTTTCTTAGCCAAACTGACTAAAAGTGGCCAATTTTTGTTGACAGATTATAAATTCTTTAGCCAAATTTTTTAAAATTATGGAAATGGGGATTTTGTGGGATTTTCATTTAGCAAATTTTGGCAAGAGATCTTTTTTATTTTAGCCAAATGTGAATTCCAGTAGCCCTTGGCGAATGGTTAGAGTGAACATAGCTTCTGCTGTAGGAAACTGCAAGTCCACATCAACATTTTTCTGTATTACTGGTAAATCAATTGTACTATTTAAAATAAATCACAATGGTAACTTTTTGCTGCTGACACATTTTGAGTGCAAATTGTCAGGGATGGACAAGGAAACATTTTCCGTCTTTAGTAAATAGACTGGCTACACAAACATCTTGTTGTATTAAATATTTGAATAAAACTCCATAAAAATAATTTCCAATGCTCTAGGCACTAGGTAAATACAGTATGACATTCAAATTAAAAGGACTTGTAAAATTCTTATTTGCAGTAATGTATAGGCATATCCCCTAATATATAAGTCCATTGCAACACTTAATTCAGACATGTGTTCATCCCATCCTTTTTTGGATGTTGAATACAGAGGTCCCAAGTAAAAACAGAATTCCTGGAGATTTTCTTGTGGTTGTCCTTACACCATTTGTAATGTGTACACTTCATAAAATGTATGAAATACCCTTGTTTAAACGCATTGCTTATTATGAAACAGTAGTTTCTGATTTTGTCACTTTTAACGTATGCCATTACTCTTCATAAAAAAACATTGCTAAACTTCACATTTCCTTATTGTCAACACGTTTTTCTTGAAAAATAGGCCAAAAATACGTTCTAATTGTGAAAATTTTTCAAAACCTGAAGAATTTCCTTTCCTGGAGACTTGGGAACTCTGTGAATAAAATGAAAATAGGAAACTTTCTAGCCATTCTTTATACAAGCACACAGATCACTTAACAGAGGTGTACACTGAATATTAATTATTCAGTAATCACAGTTGTTTGTGTACATTGCGTGCGAGCCTGAAAAAGACATACTTAACTAGCAATACAAATGAAATCAATGCGACCTTAAAACCCACATTGAAGCCCATACAATGTCTACCATAAGCTGGCAACTGGCATGCAATGCTGGAAATGTTAGGCTGTCTGCTTGCAGACCATGGTTTAACTTTTCTAAGGTACTGTGAGAGTACAATAGGTACTTGAGGGATAATCCCTAGGCCTAGCCACAATCCCATATAATGGCAGAACCTATACACATTACTGGCAAGCAAATAAAGAGTTTACAATTCTTGATAGACATCATTTATCAATATAAACAGGCTCTACTAAACATCCAGATTAATTACCTACTGTAATTGCTGTTAAGGCGATGACCATTTAGCGTTGTAGTTAAGTAATGCTATGACTATTTATAGAATGACATTTTACAAAAACCTACCAATGCCAGTATGTAGTAGATTACTTTGGAGCCAAATATCATGTACAGTATCTATTAGCTGACATTTCCCTTTCCTATTGTGGTACATAATCGGCATGAATTAAAAATAAGTCTGAGAAAAAAGAAAATGAAAAAAAATATTCTAGCCATGTAAAGAAAAGGATTGATCCTTTTTTTTATTAAAAAAAAAAATATTAGTAGAAGAAGGGTTTAAAAAACCAATCAATCTATAACCAAAGTTACAAACTTCTAAAACATAATGTGAAATCCTTCAAGATAGTAAGTAGTAGTTGTTAGATCCAATCAAAAATTGAAACGTATTCAATTCTATACAATAAAATTTAGTTTATTCAATTTTTAATTTGTATTTTTATTAGGTTTCATCAGATAATAGGATTTTGAAAACAAATAGCAAACAATAAGACGATAATCAAAATACAAAATTTCATAAATAATACCTGGATATATTTAAAAGTAATACTGTACTGATAAAATTCATTATTGAATTTTAATTATAAACTCATATTTTTGACAGCTTAGATCTTTGTGCAATGCAGGTCTACCATATTGAAAATCATTAATCAAACTTGGATTAAAAGTCTCCTAGCACGAATCATTCTACATAATAGTGAATTCTATGTCTAAACCTCAATATAATTTTAATGTATTTTACGTAGAGCTAGAAATGATCACAGGCTTCATTATCTTGCAACAAAGCCTAGGCAACTAGGTTCTTTGTATTATACACATTTAATTGGAATATTAATTTTTAATATTATAGAAATATACAATGAATGATCAATACGAATTACGTTTCAAATTTTTGAAAGTCCTTGAAACATGTATTTCAGATCTTGAGATGTAATGTTGTATTCATAAACTTTTTATCATCAGCTTTAATTTTATTTGTGACTTTTAAACATCAGTTTTCATTATAAGATGATTTTTGAAATAGATGCAAATTACGTATACTGATCAATACTTAATATGTCCCTCTCCCATAGAACCACACCTTTCTAAAGCATGATTATAATCCCACTGTCTTGATGTTGTGTAAGTATGTAAGCCCATGTTTTACTTTAGCAAATTTTAGTTTGTTATGAAGTAACTTTTTTATAGATTTATCTAGCATTCACATTAGGCCAAATATGCTTCCAGAAAGCAGGGATGTAGCTAGAAAAATCCAAGGGTGGGCCAGGAACAATGTAAGGGTGTATGTCATGATGACTGAAACCTGTATTTTTACCTTTTTCAGAGGCTTAGGGTGGATGCCAGGTTGAAATTAGTCTGGTTGGAAGGCCTTAAACATTTTTAGGGTGGGCGGCCCCGCCCACCTCCGCCCTGCATAATTACATCCCTAATTAATAATAATTAATAATTAATAATAATTAATAATTAATAATTACATCCCTGAGAAAGTCAAATAAAATATATTTAATTAACATCGTCTAGTATTAATGAAAAAATACTGTATTTAGCAATCGTAAGACAACATTTAATCCCTGAACATGCTCTTGGGGCCATTTGTGGACATCTAAAGACCAAAATTTCTCTGGGGAGCATTCCCCTGGATTCTCCTAAAACTTTGATTCTCTATCCCCCCCCCCCTGTTTTCTAAAAGTGTGCATCTGCCCCTGAAACTGGCCACTCTACAGTACAGCATAATGCAGAGGCTTATTTTTATTTCCCCACTTTCAGCATTAAATATGGGAGTACTTTTACATTCCTATTGGGCCTATGCATTCTCTATCATTTTCACGACAAAGACTAAATGCATGTCTTCAGAACTTACTGTAGTTCTGTTAAAGAGTTACAGACTAAAATCTTCTGATATACCATAGAAGTTTCCAAGTATTGACCTCCTTACAATACATTTTAAGTAACCATTACTGTTATTTTTGCTAAAATATTTGTTATTTCACATTACGACTATGCAATATTCTTAATTCAAGTTCAGAACCCACCAAGAAGGATATACTTCAAAATTTAATTGAAACTCAAGGTGTGAGACCAGCCTTGCCCTTTGACACCAACCAACTTAATCATTACCTATTTTATCAGGTTCATTGAAAGTTTTCACAATCTATATAATACAACAAACAGAATTTTTAGTACCACTTTGTTGGTTCTTATTTTGACCTTTAAGTTATAAATCTTTTATATTGTTTGTATAGTTTGATTACCAATATAAAAGTCACTAATGGGTTTTTTTTTTTACGACCCTTAAGTGGGCTTATTTTCGAGATAAGCTTCTTTTTGAAATTGACTTCTATTAAAGATTACTTTTGCAAATTATGTAAATATTTGAAATCTAGTATAATATAGAGACTACTTAACTTTTTCACTTTTAAGGCCATTCACTTCGATCATCTCCCATGCTTCTGACACCAAATCTAAATATGGTTGCTGGTCTTTCTCAGCCAGTACCCTGATATTGTAGAACTAGTTCCCCATGTTTGTAAAAGAGGTGGTGTCAGTGGTATTTTTAGACATGGAAAGCATCTCTATTTAAACAGCTTTTCAAAAATGTCTGTCTGTCAGTCTGTCGTTCTGATCATGCATGCACAAGAATCTGTAGCCGCATCCTAATCGCCAGACACCTTACTGTATTAGGTGGTTAAAGAATAGGGATACTTGCCCGGCTTTGTTGGATAAATAAAAGTGATGGTTGATTGAAACTTTCATTGAAAGTTTTCACAGTTGGTGACATTGACCAACTACTGTAGCTAGCTAACATCACTTTAAATGTAGCTGTATTTACACTTCAAATAATAATATTACTCCGATGCTTGAACGCATGTACAAAGTAACAGAATGACTATCTTTCTTTTATTTATACTGTCTGCAGCTTTTTTGATTGACTTGTCAAAAACTATTAGAAAAAAATGAAAAAAAATGTCTTTTTCATTAACATTATAATTATTACATTATATATAAAAATGTCAAAATTATATAAATTTATTCTTATGTTATTACATTATACCACTTCATTCCATAAATTAAACTTTTAATTATTTTCAATATTTTTAATTAAATATTGAAAACAATTAAATGTTTAATTTATGGTTGCCGGTATAATACAGTAAATATCACCAAACATCAATATTAATTTGAATGATAGATGTCTTGAATTGTGTAATATGTAAATGACCGTAGGAACACAAATTAGTGTGTATTCATTGCAATCAATAGACTAAACGTTATAAGCCGAGGTAAGAGTCAATAATCAAGTGGTCCATGATTGAATTTCGAGCGCTGTTTCTGAATTGCTACCAATCAATAGAGCAAGTAATATTTGCCATGTATTAGCGTGGTCATTGTATGTATTACATGATTTAGATAATGTCTATAGTCTGACCTAATTTCGTTAGTAGTGTATGGAATTTATGAAGACGAGCTTCGCAATCGATAATCATTTCAAAATGCGTGCTTTAATGAGCTTGATTTAAAACTTAGTAAAATGATACTCTGTTTAGAATTTGATTTCTGAGTGAAGTATTTGCTGTGTTTGTTATTTGAGAATGAATTTCCAAGATGGAAGAGGCAAACTAATTGAATGATTATGCTAGATTATATCAAAATGCAGATTAGTATAAAATATTAAGATTCATTTCATAAATAAATACACCCACAAGCAACTGTCCAATTCTACTGGAAAAAGATACTTACAAAAATACTTAAAACTCTATCTTACAGTAGTTTGAGATAGACATTACAATTAAAATATAAATAAAAATCTGCATTATAATTCATATTGATAATTTAAAATTTAGTAAACTTAATTTAATAAAAAAAACCCAAAATTATTATTTAATATTGTAACAAAAAGAACAAAAATCAGTAATTTAAAATCACAATAAAATCAGTTTTAAAGATTTTTAAAATGAAAGCCTCAGAAAAAAAATTGAGGAAAATGGAAACTATCAAGATCATTAAAACACGACTGACTGACAGACTGCCGAACAGACCTGCTTATAAGATAATTAGAGGCCCATTCCTTCCAAAGTTATATTTCGTCAAAAAAATTAAAATATTTTAAATTTTACTATTTAGTATTCAAAATTGTAAACATAATAGTGATCCTCCATGTTTGTCATTTTATTAGGCCTATTCAGTTAAACCTCCCTGTGCGGACACCTCCCGTAAGCGGACACCTCCCATAACGGACACTAATTCAAAGACCTGTTCTTCCTATTTAATCAGTGCATTTGTTACCTCTCGTAAGCAGACAACTCCCGTAAGCGGATGCGGACACTTTTTGTCTTAAAATTTGGATTTTTTGTATGTAAATTTACTTCTCATAAGCGGACATTACGGAAAATTTAGTGATTTTTCTGTACAACGAATACAAATTTCTGTATAAAATAGTCCTTTACTGTAATGGCTGAGAATCATATTACTGAACCAATCTTAAAAGTGATAAAAAAATATTTAATTTAATACAGAATGCGGTGTCTAGAAATTTGTGAGGCCATTGTACTGAAAAAGCCGTGAAATGTGAGACATAAAGACGTATACATAATATTATATCTTTGGCCCTCTATCTGCGGAAATTCTTGTAAGCGGACACTTTTCTCAGACCCGAGGGTGTGCGCTTACGGGAGGTTCAACTGTATGCTAAACATTTAAAAAAAGCAAAAATGGAATGAGATTTTTTGAATGAATCCTAAAACTAAATTGGATGAATCTGTATATGCTTTGCTTCTGTGAACAGTCTAAATCTAGTACAGACCAACGGCGGAACTAATGTGCGATGTGCTTGCAGCGGTCCCAAGTTGGAAAAACAGAATTCCTGGAGATTTACTCGTGGTTGTCCTACCACTGTTTGTAATGTCTACCCTTCCTGAAATGTGTGTACAAACACCCTTATATATAAAATCACACCTTGTCCGTTATGAAATGCTAGTTTCTAACATGTATTTTAACTGCTAAAATGTGTTGTTAATGTTCCCAAAAACATTTACTGAACTTCGTAGTTGCTTTCTTTCAACCAATATTTTGAAATAAATAGACCAATTTATGCTTTACTGGTGAAACTCTTACAAAACCTGAAGAATTTCCTGGAAAAAACTAATTTCCGGGAGAAAAATTGATAATTCCGGGACCCCGGGAGATGATCCAAAATTCCTGGAGACTTGGGAGCTCTGTGCTTGCCATGTGCAAAAATAGCACTTACAATGGCGAGAATACCCTGGGTGACATCGGCCCGGATACGCTCTATAGCTTACTGCCTTAGTAACGGGAAATTATCAACAAAATTGTCTAGGCCTAGCCAAAAGTTTTAATGCCACTTTGAAATAGGCCTCTGTTGCATTTAAAATTATCACAATTTTTAAAATGTTATAAAACAGTAGAAAAAAGATGAAAATGTGTTGAGAAAAAGAGTTAGCAGATAAATCCGGAGCATGTAGTATTTGAGGTCACGTTTAGGCATGACCTGTATTGTTAACCTTGTTAATTTATTCATCTATTGTTAAACTGTTTGTTTTGATTGTATATTATTAAAGCTATTGTTTGGATTGTTCTCTATTATCTGTTAACCTCATGAATCAGTCTATGATTGACCAATTATTTTCTAGTTCATTTGATAAAGCTGCTAATGGCATCACAATTTTAATTGATTATGATTACAGTCGACCTTCTCATTTACAAACTTTCTATTTTACAAACACTATTATGTCAATGACATCATTAAAATAATGGCCACTGATGTAATTATCCGATAATTTATCATTGATATGCTTTTATTTTTCATATTATTTTCCTCCTAGTTCATTTAAACAACTTTGTTTAACATCCAAGAGAACAAAATAAAGAGTTTTGGAGGCCTCATTTGACCAGTTTTCATGAACCTTCTCATTTACAAACTTTCTCATTTACAAACACCTTCCAGACCAAGGGGTGTGTAAATAAGACGTTCAACTGTATTTCCACTTTACAATAGTTCTGGTTCGTTACTCCTCAACGCCCCTAAAAGGAGCAAAGCGAGGAGGAGTTGGCAGGCTTGTTCTATTGACTTCTGAGGTGATTTGTAAGTTCTTGTTTGAATTTATCCTTTTCCTTTAATTGATGTCAGATTTCCTGGGGTATTATTCCATTCACATAGTGTTCTTGGTAAATGAAAATTTATAGCAATCCTTTGAGATGAGATCATTAACTTTAGGAAATTTGTGTTGTAATATGTATTTCTGATTTAGGCCTATTTACTTGTTTTCTCAAATTAATATGCACTGTTTTTATAGCAAGTAGCTGATGTCCCTCTTGCATTATTTTTAGGCCTACACGAAGTGGACCTTAGAACTTCACTCCTGTTGTTATTGTCGTTGTTGGACCCCAACTTCAAAAGCATCCAGCAGGGAAAAATAAATTGGTAAAAATATGATCTAATAGAGTATCAATTCTTTGAATTTGTACAGCAAAGACAAGTTTCAGGGATTTTGTTAATTAACAATTAATAAAAAATTAACAATTTCATAGCAGGTAACTTTGAAAACGATTTACAGACTCCACCTCTTTCCGCCCATATTCACAGGGGGATAATATCCACCGACAGACGGCAATTTTTACCAGTTACCTGCTATTGACAAAACCCCTTTTACATGGTGGTTTTGCGTTAAGATACCCCCAATAAAGACTGCATTGAGAAATAAAAAATATTTGATGATTAGAAAATGTAAAGTAATTATTCGTATTATGAAAAGTATAAATTATTCACACATCCTCAAATGGCAGGAATTTTAATTTTGTATGGAAAATATTTAGATAAAGTTATCTATACTATTTTATCTAAGATGTCTATCTGTAAGGCTGCCATTGAATTCAAATTGTCGTATCAATAGAACGTATAGATTTCAATTAAGTGTATGTTCCCCTGTGTTCAGCATTGTTAGCTGGTTTTACTATTGTTATTTGAACAGCATCAACAATAGAAATAAAAATAGTAGAGGATTAGTATTTGTTGGCCTGTTCATAGTAGGACTAGTTGTTTAAGTTTCTTATGGGTATAATAATCTTGCGTCAATGTATACACAAGTATTTATTGAAGCAGAAGCATAAACTGATTTATCAGGCGGAATTCCCAAGCTTGCTCCAAGACCTCGACTCTGTGCTGTTGGCGTGTTCAAACACGAAGCCTAATTAGACTTGCATTTTGTTCATTTATCATTCAAACTTTTAGAAACACTTGATCAAATTTTCACCATGACAAATTTTCGTCACCTCTGCAGAATTCTTCAAGCACTGTCGAACAGAAGGGGCTAGGAAATAGATTGTGTAGTGATTGGGTGATATCCGGTACATTTTACACTAGACTGAAAAACAAAGCTCGAAGATTAAGTCAACCGGAACAAAACGGGCGTTCTCAAAACAGACGGACTGACGACTCAATGTCAAAAGCGGTGATTGTGCAAAGACTTAATCATGTACTCATTGGTCATACATAATGATGGCTTTCTGATTTGGTATATTTGCTCAAAAGTGCGAAAAATTTCATTTGCGGTCAAGCAGAGATGAATAATGGCCTAAACCCACAGTGCTAGCGAGATGTTACGATATGCGGCAAAGAGATTGCAATGTTTACACTAAGGCTTTTTACAGCACAGCTGGAAGCCAACCCTCCAAGACACTATTTATTACCCATTTGTGGAGCTTCAAATCACTTTTCAACATTTCTGACAAAATCCATCTTTTATATATCTGTTTGTCTTGTCAATGATAATTATTCTCGTGGGTTTCAATTAGCATGCTTCCGCTAATATTTAAATTACCAGTGACGCTGTTGCGCTGATTTTGATTACGACAATTACTGAAGTCGATGATTTCATTTTCTAGTTGTAATGTGTAAATTTTGAATTCCTGAAATACCTTGCTTTTTTGACAATTTCAAATATGATTTTGTTTAGTAAAATCCTCGTAAACAAAAACCTAAATTTGGTAATAGCCAGAAATGTTTCTTGCATTGTTTTAACTACCTTTCAGTGCTAATGGCATGATATAAATAATATACGGTACTCTTTATCAGCATGCTTGTGACTGTACCGGCAACAAAATATAAATTATAACTAATTACACTATATTCTTCATGAAAAAAATAAGTACCAAGTAACGTATTGATTTGTGCATATCTGTCTGTATATAAAAAGCATTCTTTATTTAGTGCTGTGGGCAGTTTTATATCACTGAATACGCCTACATCAGCTGCAGTCTAATGTATGCATCGGATGACATGATATATGTAATATGCACGCTTTTTTAACTACTTATTGACTGGCCTAGGGTTTGCATAAATTATATAGCTTACGAAAAAAAAAACTTAATTGAATAACAAAAACTTGTATATTACCTAGGTTTTGTTTTGTTCACTTTTTGTTGTTTTTAAGGCTTCTTGATTTTAAAAGCAACTTTCAATAATTTTTTTTGTTGATTATTATCATAATTTTTAAACTTGTAAATATTTTATTCACAAATATTTGCACAGTGGTCCCTTAACAAGAAGGAAGTCAATATTAATCAAAACTACATTTCAATAACTTTGAACAATACTGATATAATACCACTATTAAGTTAATTCCAATTGCATTCGGATCAGGCATAAATTATAGTATGAAAATTAAGATAAGAAATAAGCGTATTATTTTTTGTGTTACCATGTCATTTTCTCATGTGATGTTCTTTGTCTATTTCAACAATGAAAATTACTTACTACTTTGGAGCAATAGGTTTATTTCTGAGTCATAGGCAGTGTCTTCGTAGACAATTCTAATCGCCTACCGTAGTACCATATTTCGCTTGAAGGCACACGGTGAAGGGATAATATAGTAAATTTTCATTAGGTGTAATTTTTTTCAGATACTTTATTGAACATTAATCATATATAACATGATATAAAAATTAGACATATTAACCCAGTTTCCCAAACCATTCATTTTCCCTGCCATGCAAATTGCCTTTAAATACAACTAGGATTTGTTATGATAATTAGTGGGTCCACATTATATTGGATGAGATATCTGGATTATCGGTACATATCTCCATAATTCTCAATGTGAATGCTAAATTATTATAATTGTGGAAGCAATTGGCTTAGCAGTTGCGTTTCTGACTTCCAGTCATGAGGTCGGGGTTCGAGACTTACTCTGGTCAGCTATTTGTATTCCCAGGTAAGAAATTTTATCCACATTGTTTCTCTCCACTCAGGAGTATAAGTGGGTACTTGGGAGGTACAAACATTATGGAATGGATTGTGTTGCATAGGTGTTTGTTCCAATGACTGGGGGTAATACTGTAATTGTGAAGTGCTTAGAGGCCATGGCAATAAGCACTGTATATAAATGTCACATATTATTGAATTATGATCTAAGAACATCTATTTGTAATTAAAGAGTATTATTGTACCATATAGTAAGTAAAATTTAAAACTGATAAAATACTGCAATATAGTAAAAATAGCAACCATTTTTTACTTCAGATTTGTAGGGCTATTTGTTTTTTATCATTTTATATGTCCTACATAGTTATTTGGAAACGCAGTCATTGTATTATTGATACTGTAGTAACTTTTATGAAAACATAAATTAACTGATCAAACAATATAATAATGTTATGGTATTGTACTACATAATAATCTTGGAATGATGTTATAATACAGTAATGCAAACAATATTAAAAATGAATATTACACAAATATTATAAAATTATTACACAAACAATAAGGTTAGTTTAAAAAAAAATTTAAGCCCTACTATTTAAAGAATAACGTATTAGTAGTATCTTTCTCTGAAATTAAATTTTGCAGACATTTTAAAATTAATGTTCTTAAGTTTAAATCATGAACATAAACCATTTGCACCTTTCTAGTTAAGGCATTTTTAATATGGTATGGATTGCTATAATTCTTTTATTTATAATTGACATACCGGATAAGTACACTAAACTCATTGAACAAAAGCCTTCTGCAAAGTAGAGTTTGCAGAGATAAAAAAGATAAGTAATACTAGATTAATCATTAAATAATCTCTCGTACATCAACATATTCCATAAGTCCTGCATAGCTGTCATAGCGCGTCTGCTTTGAATGCATTCTTACTGTGAATAGTATTTTGTCTTTAACACCTGCTAAAACTGAAGGATATTTAAGTCCATTCTTTGGGTAATTGTTATGTTTTCTAAACACTAGGAACAAATGACAGCTTGTTTTGGTTTCATCATCAAAAGATTTGGAAATGATACTCTGGTAATCAATCAATCCAAAATGTTCAGACTTCCTTGCTTTTTAATTATACCCTTTGGGTGATGGACATTTCCAAAAATATCATTTCTTATTGTTTTTTATTTGTAGCAGAGAAGGCATATTTTTCATCGCAAATCAAAAACTAACCTAGTGATTATTCTGGACAATGACCATACTATCTGAAGGCATGAATCTGTAGCATAATGATAAGGATTCTTAGCAGATGGTGTAACAGCATTTAATCCAATAGCTAAAATTCTCCCTGTTAATTGTTGAGAGATGAGAAGTTAAATTGGTTTCGTCATTGCTGCATTGTTTTTTATTGTATCTTCTACAAGGCTTGGCATCAATAGGGAACTGTTCTGTTTCAAATTACTTGTATAACCTTTAATTTTACTAGGCTAACAGCTTCTTTTACAAGATTTTCTTTTTACCTTTTTTCTTGATTCCCTGAAATAAGCTTCTCTTATTCAAAGTGGGAGTCGTTAACCTACATGGTTAAGGACACAATTTCCATCCAAATTTTTATAGTAAGACTATTTAGTTTCACTGCACTGTTGGAATTTTTAGGAAGTTTCTTTTCCAGGACAATTAATCACTTTAGTACAAATCTGTAACAATAACACTGTTGTTGGTTATAATCACCCAATACATAACTAAAGATTATCTATTATTATTTTATTAAGTCCATCTCAATTACAAGGTAATTTTATACATGCTAAATAATATTTCCTCTGTTTATTAATGGTAATCGAGATTATTGTTTTGCATATAATTCAGACATGGCTGAAGTATTGGAAGGTACCAAAACATTTCATAAAATATAATTATGTCCTCAAAATTAAAATGTTTAACTATTTAAATGTGAAATAAATTTCTAATTGCAACCTTTGTGATGTCATTTTTGTCATGTTTAATATAAAGGAGGTGGACTATATGGTAATATTGCTACAGACAGCTGATCCCAAAACAGACCACTCCGAAAACCAAATTTTGCACTAAACTTTACCTTTTTGGTATCTCAACTACAAAAAAGCAATACAAACATAAGTGAAGGTGACTCTAAAGCTGCAATTGCACTGGTTTTACAAAGCGTAACATTTAATGAGGTTAAATTTTACCATTTTTCGCACTTAGATTCTTTGGTATGGTTAGTTTTATCACAAGCTATGGTAAAAATTGTAAAATAAACCATGTTACTCAAGGTCACAACTCACAGTACCTAATTGAAGGCCATTTTGTAATGACTCCTGAAGTTTACCCAAATCGCGCTGATCGCATTGGACTTTCTTGCTTGGTACAACGAATTTGGTCAGTTTTCCTGGGCAAGCGGGACTCGGTTTTGACTAACCGCATGGCACAGCCAAGTTTCCTTTTCTCCATCATTAGGTAAACTTCCATCTAATTAATGGTAAAACTAGCGAGCGTGTCCGTTGGTTTACCAACAAAGTCCAGTGCGATTGTTGCTTAAATAACCAACTTGTCTGTGAATCGAACTGAAAGGTAGTGTGTTTTAGGAGAGTAGGCTGTTAGCATGATACTGTAGGCTTAACTTATTTTGCGTCAATTCTTAGAAAGTTTTCACAAATCTTTTCAATAATAAAGAATAAGGATTAATCGCCTTGTCGGCAATCTACACATTTGTTCACCATGATTTTATGTCTGTCTAAACCAGTAATCCTTCTTAGTTGTTCCTTGGCAGTAAAATGTAATAATAGTAAAATCACTAGAAATTTTAATCTGCTTCTTTAAATTTTATATAGCATTGATCAAGCAATGTTACTATCAACTAGGTTGTATTTTTATGACCAATCCAGTTGTTCAAAAGTAGATTGACATAAATTGACCAATCACAACAAAATGCAAGAAATTAAAAGTAATAACTTCATTTCCTCATCTCATAAATCAACGATTACAGAACATTTGTTTGAATGTTTCTGTCATAACCTTCACGCACTTGCTTTCTTATTTTTATACCTTTAACACGTTGACTGCTAGCGGCGTGCCAACCGGGTACAGTATGGCCGTGTGCATCAGTGACGAGTATACTCATCAAAAACAGTGTACCTTTATAACGTTGTTCACGACAAATGCGTACTCTTCAGGGGTAGTTCATGGAAGATACACCCAGACGATAATGTTGAAATAACTTCCGTTGTCTTTTATTGCAGGTAGTTTAAAAGATTGCAAAGTGTGGTGGCGCCCTTTGTACATATTTCCAATGCATGTGAGTAAACTTGCTACTGGCGTAGGCAAGAACATTTCTTCCCCAGTGCCAATGACGAGTATACTCATCACCTAATATTTTCCTGCCAAAATATTAGACAGATTATTTTTTGATATGTGACTAAATAAAACCTTAAAAAAAACTATATTTGTACATGTAAACCTATTCTGGCAATTGGGAATGAAACAGGAAAAGGGTCTGGCAGTCAACATGTTAAGTTTGTTCATTTGTCTATGGTTTGTACAAGTAACTTTTTATAGTATTTACAAAATGTTATCAATGTTAAGCTACATGATCGCTAAATCCCTGTGAAGATCCAGCAAGTTAAGCTACCCCTAGATCTTGTCACCTTACGACAGTCTGTCAGTGATAATGTTATGTTTAGACAAATCCAGTTACAGTGAAAATATTCTACAGAATCACGATGGATGAACAGATTTATGCTATCGTCACATGCGATTTAAAAGTTAATCACTTAAGTGGAAGAAGAATTTTAATTCTGCCAAGTGTTTTAGTTGATGTTGAAGCTCTCGTTGATTTGTATCCAAAATGTCCATGAAATACATTGAAACATGATTAGAAAGTAATTGCAATTTTAAGATTTTTGGATACTTACAGATTTTTTATACCAGTAGAAAATGAACTTAATTAAATCATAAACTAAAAAAGATTTTTATAGAATACGTGGCATTTTGAATTATACGTTTTTAAAAGCAAAAAATGCTGTCTTGAAGCATGGAATACCTATTAATAGGTTTGATGATTTTATAATTTTTTTATGAAATTGCTTGTTGTCGAACTAAAAGATATTTTCCCAAACCACTTCCTGTAGTTAAATATTCAACAAACTTTGCATGCATAATTAATATTTGCAGAAAAATTTGTAATTAAGGGGAATGATTTTTTTAAGTACCTTTTATGATGCTAATTTACTTACAGTACTATACTACCTACAGGCTTCTTAGCTATACTGATAAAACTCTGTTTTTTATAAAATTCCGTTAGTTTTCAGCAAAAAATGTATTGTCACTAGAGCATCATGAAATTATAACCATGTGGAATTATTTTTGACATAACAGCCGCCGTAAAATCATTTCCCATATGTTAAATTTGCTGGCTTATTAATTTACGTTGACATAGAGCTACTTCCTCCCATTTATTAAAAGCTGTGATAGGAAATAGCCTAAAAGCATTTTGCGGGCACAAAAAAGTATTATTCCTAAATACACTTTTCTTTAAAAGCATTGTATTAAATGGAATATTTTATTATGTACATTTTTATGATTTAAAGAAAATAGAATTCTAATACTAGTAGTAGTAGAGCTTTTTATAAAATTGTTAAATGGATTTGACATTGACTTGACTGTTAAGTGCATGCCTACCAACATAAGGTCCTGGATTCATCCAATCCTGTTTCAACAGACTAGATTTTTGAGTAGTGAAAATCTATTTCACACCTTTGGACAGTAGAATATCACTACTTCTGTGGGCTGATTGTCATTCTTCAGCACGGGTAACCTGGGTTACGATTTACTAATAATAATAACTTTGTACATAATATCTATATAGTAATAAAAGGCTAAAATTTTGGTGAGAATCCATTCCTGCAAGGATTTTCCTAAAACTCGTATGAGGAGAATTATTTTGGATTCTCGCAAAGCTTGGCTCAAAAACATTATCCACATTTCTACAATCATTTTCATAGCTGAATTTGTACAGTACATTTAGGAAAGTATATTTTACTGATTACTGCCATGTATCGTATGACTGTTGATCATGTTGATGTCGAACCCAATCAACGCATTAGTTTACCTAACCAGTGAGGTGGATTTTTTTTAGAACTACTGATACTAGTAAGCCTTATAAATAATATAAAGACACAGAAACAAGTACATTAAACAATACATTTTTGTGAAAATGTAATGGTAGCAGAAATATTCAAGTAAACAACTGAACAAAAACATGGTATTCTAGGATTCTCGTCAATCCTTTTGGCGAGAATCTAAACTAATTCCTGTGAATTTGAATGAAATTTTACCACTTTATTACCACTCTTACTTAATCTCTTAAAAATTACAGGCCTAGCATGCTGTAGAGCTCTGGTTTATAAAAGTTCCACTTTCTGAGCATTGTATACCTTGTTATGTGTTTTTATGTGACACTGTGTGGTTGATTAAATCCCTAGCTTTAAAGCACAAAGTTCTAGTTTCGAATCAAGCCACAGGGTTTTCAGAAGACTAAAAAAAACTAATGTAGTTTTCATTCTAAGTTTAAGTGATGAGCTGTAGTAAACTATCTAAAACTTGTAAGTGGTTCAATGTGTCTACTTGTTGGATTTGAAATTAATTTTATTTAAAAACTGATAAACTGCACTCCTCACTAAAATTGATTTGTCTTTTAAATTAAGGCTTACAATAGAATGTATTATTTTGTTATCATAAAACAAACGAATCTAAACATTTTATATTGTTTACTGTATTCATAATGAAACACTGATTTAACTTGCCCATTCCTACACATATTTCATTTGCTTTTTCTACAGACATTGAATGTTTTTACTAAATTCTTTCACATTACCAATTCCTTGAATGCCGCCATTCATAGCGTTAATTCACGAACTACAAAAAGGCACTGACGTGCGCAAAGCAGTTCCGAGCCCCCAGAAAACAAAACGCTAATAGATTATCATTAAAACTGTCAGTTTTCTCCCATCTAGCCAGAACAGATGGTGGAAAATTTCCATTGCTTGATGTCTATGCTAAAGAGTTGATTTCGTTTGATTGCATCGTGGACATTTGTTCCAATCAGGTGAATTTACATTGTACGCCAAATGCCTTGGTGCTTCCAAGGGTATAAAAATTAATTTTGTAAGTGAGACCACAGGGAGTCTTTTAGTACTACCCTATCTCCATATTGTTCTCCGTTGTATCCTCTTGCATGACTACTACATCTTCATATTATGCATTTAATTCATAACAATAGTGAGGTTTCGCAACTTTACGAAATACAATAATGAAAACTGATATGTCGCACTTCCATTTTTGAAAGTTGCAAAATTAATGTGTTCAAAAATATTTCAAATTTTCTACCTGTGAATTGTTGATGATCATCGTAATACTGACCAACTGTGACAGATATTCGAGGGGTTCTCTTCAAATGTTACAAGAATTTATGATTTTCCGTTTTTGTATTTCGTGAAGTTGCGAATCCTCCCTATTAGTTTACTGTACTTTAATGAATAACATATTTTTTTAAAGGTAAATTAAATTTAGTTAATCAATTTAAACTAAAAGGGATGCATAACTTTCTGTTTTGGAATAACAATGTTTTTGGAATAATGATTGTGACATTTTACTTTTGAAATACACATAAAAGCATTAAAAAATCTCATATGCTACTATATTTCCATGGTTAAAAATTTTTTGAACTTGTTTAGCATGATGGTTAAAAAAAAGCAAAATAAGTATTTTAAATTTCTTTTTTTTAGCATGACTTTGTGATCTACAGGAAGGATTAATATGGTTATAGACCAAAATATGACAAGTTTCATTTATAAAAGGATTTATACTGTACTGTAAATAATTAGCGACAATGCATGATTGATGATGTGTATAACAATATAGTGTGCCATTATAATGTTTATTTTCTTGATCAGATTAAAGATTTAAATTTGCAGACAATACCCTTTTATAAGAATAACTTCTATGTGATTTTTTCCAGTTAAAATAATTACACTTTTGAAAATGTTCCAATTAAAATAAATTCCAATTTCAAAGCCCATCTCTAGGCCATTTTATAGCGGAAAACCTCATCGCATTTCTATATCTGAAGGATTTTTATGAATAAAATGTGGTACTAAGCTCTCAGAATCTGAAAAAAAAAAACATTCTTAATGGCGATATGTCGCAAATCCATCAGTCATAATGTTCGTAGAATCTCTCGTTCATCTGACATACTACCAACCAATAAGACTTAAACTTAATGATTAGCAGAATTATAACAAGAGATTTTGACCTGTTCGGCGCTGATTGACTCGCATCTAGTGCTGTACATTAATGTCTTAATTGATAGCATGGACGATGTAATACTGTACAGATCCGTACATCCTGGTAGTTGAGACGATATTAGCATTTAGTTCAAAATACCTACCTATCCTAATCTTCTTATAAAGCTCCTATATTCAAGCGATAGAAACTAGGACGCGGTTCAGTGAATGTAAATATTTATCTTAAAATTCTGTTCAATGTTACAAGCATAATGTAAAATCTATTACAAAATCTCTAAGAAAAACAACTTGGTAATCAATAATTGGGAACTGTTGAACGTTGTATTAGCTGTTGAATTTCTTTGTTACCATCTTTGCTTGAAGCCTGGGTTGCTTGTAAATTGAGTATGGTATGCACATGGCTCATGCCATATCCTATTAGAATCGCCCTTAGACTGATGTCAGCGGTACAAATTTTAGCATTTTATAGAAAGCCCCTGAGCAAGTGCGATCAAGACATGATAACTCGTTTTTCATAGTTTGTTCTTCTAAAGATAAATTTCTTATTCGTACATGTTGCTACTTCAGGCGGTAAGCAATAGTACGTAGAAAAACAGGTTCAGTCCTTCTATTAATAAACATGAGAAAAAATACAAGTACAAAAATCATTCACACTTAAATTATAATTATTAGAAATTTACCCTAAAATAATCCATTTGGATTAAATATTTAAGAGTAGTTCAAGTTACACGTTGTATTTAGGGCAGATATGCAGTCATTACTTCCTAAGAAATCTCCTTTAAAATATTTTAACATACCCTTGAAAATTGTACAGAATGATTATTAAATCATCATTTCTCCATCGATGTCTGAATTCATTTTTCTGCTTTAATACTTTGTAACATTTCTTTGCGTACTTAATGTTTGTATATGCTGCATTACATTACAACTCGCTGTAAAGAGATCCCTACGGGATTCAAAATCCACATTTCAGAAAATGATAATTGTCACCTACGGGTCTTGCTTGTACTTGGTTCAAAGTATCATGCCTTGGGCGGCTATTGATATCATTTACATTGGAGTATGGTGACACAATTTAGAGATTTGAGTAAACTGAACCAGTAAGATTTTTCGTAAACTAAAATAACAAATCTTGATTTATAGTTTATAAAATAAAAGCAAACTTTATTGGCAAAATTAACATTATTCTCGGAAGATGTTTGTTGGCATATTTGTAGATGTTGGCAGAGTGAACCAGTAATATGTGTTCGGTGAGCTAAAAGTGAATGATGATTTATACAAGTAACCTTTGTAGTCCAAATGAACAAATTTCTTAGATGGCATTTGCTTTGTAGAATATATAAATAAGTAAGTATAATAAAATAAGCTTGTGATATAAGTCATGAAGGCATGTTACTTTAATAAAGGAGAACATTGGCAAACATTTGCTTAGGTAATGATTTAGCAAAATAGTTTTTAAAAGTTGTAAATCACTGATTTATAGGTGTTTTGACACTTTCAGAGCTTTCTTACAGCATTAATTAGAAGTTATCTTTACAGTAGTTTATCTAATAGCAGGGTACCTTGTTACTTTTTACTTGCTAGTCTTCATGGGAACTATGTCATGTTAAATTAAACGAACATTATTATTGGCCTAGCAATTCATTTAGTTGTGAGTAAAGATACCTGAAACTATAGTATTAGGTATAACTCCAAAAATAACTCCAAAATTCATGAACCCAGGTCAGGCGCAGATCCAAGGGGTGGGGGGCGCCTAACGGACCCTGGCTTCCCCCTTTTGAAACAAAAAAAACATTTTTTTGCACAATTTTAAATAAAACGGGCAACCACGCCCACCCGAATCTACGTTGACATGAAAGTGGGCCCCTCCCCTTTCGGTGGATCCTGGATCTGCCCCTGCACGCCCTTTATTTGAAAGTAAGGCATTTTGAATAGCAAATTATATTCCATCTAGATTTTATTGGTGTATCATCATTCCTCCTTTGTGCTTTTAAGCATGTGGATATGATATAATAATGCTTAATAAGCGTATGGCCATTATCCATTTTATTAGTTGATGACAAAGAAATTAATAACTATCAGAATTACCATTAAAACAGCTATGCTAATTACTAACCAGCTAGGCCTGTGAGATTGAAGACATGAGGAATGGAGACAGGCATGGGGAATGCCTCTCTGCAGGCTTGCATTTAGCCATCTGTATGCCAGAAACCAAGGCTAAGGCAATTCCACCATATGTCAACGGTCTATATCTAGACCATTTCCTACACTATTTGGCAATTGAAGAGGAAATAATCCTATTTATTCCTTTAGGAATTGTATCAAAATGTTTATGTAGGATTTGTTGTATGGCTTTAAATCTGTAATGATTGAAAACCTTGTCTGTGTATGATTGACATGCTAATAGTAGTAGTTTAATATCCAGGCATTTTGTTGTTTAAAACAAATTTACATGAAGAAAAATGGATGTACCCAGGGAAATTGAGAGCCAAGCACTAATATTTCTACAACTTTTTCGACAACGCTTATTGGAACATGAGCATACTCAAATAAGGTGCTTATGACATGTAGTGTAAATTGAGGCCGCACTCATGGAAAATAACGAAAGTGAGAGGGAGAATGATATTGAGACTGACCAAAAGTAGAGGTGAGCATAGCCTTTGAAATTGAATTGGGAACTATTAATATTGATGCATCTTCAACTGTAGCTAGGAGTATAAATTAGTATGAAATATAAATTATTTTAAATTAGTCCTAAAATGTGTTATGTCCCAGTGGTGGATCCAGCAGAGCTAAAAAGAGGCCCGGTGCTAAGCTGCACAATGAATTGAATGCTTTGTGTGTCTAGGTGGTCTGGGGTTCTCCTCAGGACAGTTTTAAAAACTATATTCGTTTCTTTGTTATCAGGTAAGATGATGTTCATTAAGAATCCAATCCCAAATTTTTTAATTTTTTTTAGGTTCATGTAATATTCTCCCAAGCCAAAAGAGAAGGCTCGGGTCGGGTGGGCCCCCACTTGGATACACGCCTGTTTCCAACCATGGGAACTTTACTTAATAGTTAGACAGTTAATTTAGTATTTGATGGATATCTTGAGGCTAACACAGGAGCTATAATATGTCCTATACAAATCGGAACACAGGAGCTATAATATGTCCTATACAAATCGGAAGAAAAAGAATTCAATGTTATCTACCAAATATGATCAGTTCACCCTAATTCAATGATCTTGTTCACTCATGTAAATCCTAACTGTTCATTAGCAGCGAGGCGAGTCAAATCTACATTGGTTTACCTTCGTACAATTTAATTACAAAACAAAGGATAGAAAATGAATCGTTTGATTACTAACACGATTACCGTGGTAACGATATGGCAAATTTTAATAAACCGATTATGACCTGTAGTTACCGACGTACCATTGCTGCGTTTGTGTTTGCCAGCAAAGTGATTTGTGCTTGCTGATATAAACCAATTGAATTTGATTTTTGTAACATGAGACTGATTGGCTGACATTAGTGTGGGAATCCGTCGTTGGGATCAGGTTTTCTCTCAAAATGTTACGGGCGGTTTGGTTTATTGAAATCTATGAAGAACAAGAAAATATAATTTAAATGAAGTTCTATTGTAGCTGTTGGCGATTATAGAACCGACTTGTTTTGTTAGTAATTATTATTAAATAGTGTCAATTCATAGTATAAGTCCTTGTATTTATATGGAAGTAATATAATTTGAAAATCTATTCTAGTAAATTGTATTAAATCTTATACATCAACATCACAATTCCAACCGTGGTCAATTTTTATTTTGAGTGCTGACAAAATAGCACAGCTAAGCAGGCCTCACAATTGGGTTTTGTAGTGACAAAGCCATTTTTGTACAGCTAGCATAAATAGGGCAGCAGAGACCTTTTGTACAAATTGTATCCAAGTGTATTTCTTAGAATAAGGGGAACCTAGGCCCAAGTGGCCTTACTGATGGTCAATTTTTTAAGGCACTAAGGACAACTGGCATTTCTGTCTGCCTTAAAATCGAGCCCTGAGCTAGATTTCCGGATTCTAAAGTCCTCCAGCATGGAGGTAGAGGTGCCAGTTCTCTGGTATTATTAGGACCAATATCCACAATGAAATGCACACAGATCTTTGGCTTGGTTTCTGGTTAGTACTGTATAACCCTATTCACACAGAAAACTGTAAACTGGGAATATTGCGGTAATTCATGAATGCCTGCTTTAATGTGAAAGGGTACTTTCCCTTCAATCCCAGCACCGGCATTCGCTAGACTACCTCAGGCCCTAGACATATTACCGTTATATTACCGTCATCTTAGGACTGATGTGTATGAAAGGTTCCATAGTGTTATGCCTACATACGCAGTGAAGTATAACTGAACAAAGGTCAAAGTTGGAAACTTGTATTATTAAGACGGCCAATTTGACGCCTTTCGCTCGGACCCTTCAACACAGGAAACAGTTATATTACCAGAATTTGACCTGTGTGAAAGGGTTTAGACTGTCAATAATGCCGGCATGGTTATGGTAACATTGCAGTATTTTATGTGTGAAAGGGGCTTATGAGAATGAATCATGTAAGGATGAACACTAACTTTTACAAGTAATAAATACTGTAAGAACATACAGTAAGGTCATATTTACTGCATGAGAACCAACTAGAAAATTGTCATATCCCTGAAGCGATATTGGCAGAATCTTTTACCACTAATTGATTGCATAATATATTATACAGTTGGCTACACATGAAGTATTTTTACTATTACAGGTAAACGATCAGTTTAATATTCAGCAATATAATAAATATAATGGGGTTCATGACAATAAAGAGTGCATTTGTTGTTGAAGTAATCATACACATATTCATACTACAGTTAGGTATATCTACCTTCATGCATAGATGAACCCAAATTGTAACATTGCTGGAATGTGTCTTCTGTTATATAATGTAATTATGTGATCACCTGAGGCTCATTTTGAAAAGTAATGGGTTAGTTTGTTTAGATTGAGAGAAAAACTAGGAACTGTCACAATTGATTTTGAAAAGCTGCTCAAGATGAAAAAAGTCATGACTAGATGGCATGTCTGTTTAAATGTTTCATTGAAATTCAGTAGCTATATAAGGAGTGATGTTTTTTTTTTAAGCTACCATCTATTGCTGAATACGTGATTCTGTTAATTACACCTTGTTCACAGTGGTTTACAATCTAACATGTACTATCCACTAATCAACTTCAAGTAAGATTGCAATATAAATTATGTCATCATCATTCCAGATGATGACATAATTTATGTTGAAATATGAATCCTGTCATGATGGTGTGTATCTCATTGCTTGGAGGATGCATTATACTTCGTAACATGTACTTGTCAGTAACATTTTGACTCATATAATTTTATAACCATTGAAGCCTCTCTCTCACAGAGGTACAACCTAGTGAGGACCATGCCAATTTGGGTGTGTTTGGGGTCGTGAATGATTTTAGGCGATCTCACCAATGACAGTCACATTCACAAATTTATCTTGAGTCTTGTTGATTAAAAAGATGAGGGAACTTCCATGAATTCACTTGGTCATACTCAATCTGGGAAAGATCGGGATCACATCTGGATGACATTTGGGAAATTATTGTAAAATCTGTTGCAACACCATACCTGAACCGTCCAGAACCACGCTGAATCCAAGACAAGTTTATCACGATTTTTCCGACTGTAACAGGACTATACCACGGCTAAATTTGGTCCTGGACAACATTCCAGATCATCCCGACTGTTTTGAAAATTTCAAAACAGGTTGACATGATGTCATGATGATCAATTTGCATAAGCCCAAGACCTGGTTGCCCATCGGGACCCATCCTAATTCTTTTTGGTTGCCCTATGTAAGTTTTTGGTTACCTTGGGCCATCGGGCAACCAATTTTGTGAGCTCTGCATTAAATCACACAAAATTGCAGTGCAAAATCACATGTGAAATCAACGAATTAGATACTCATTTGCAATTTTTATCACAATTTGTATGATGGGTTTGATAAGGTATAGTTATGATTACCATGGAATCAAACCAAAACAATTTTCAGGGCACAGATTGTTTGAGATTAAAACTAACAGGGCACTGTCTACTGTATCATCACATGAAGATTTTCAAGCTTTATGTCTCACAAAATAAATATTCAAAATGCAGATGAAGATGGCAATTTAATGTGAATGGGAATATAAATCTTTAGATACAAATGATTAACTTGCAAGTTTTAGTCTGAAAAGGGTATTAGTCTAGTTCAGAGGAATCATATGTAATAACTGCTAGTTTGATCTAAGCCAATATTCTGTAACATGCTCTCGTACATTCATTATAGCCACTTTTACACATAAAATAACGCTATGTTACCATAAACATGTCGCATTATAGCCAGTCTAAATCCTTTCACACAGAAAGTCAAATTCTGTTAGTATGACCGTTTCCTGTGTGATAGGGTCCAGTCAAAAGACGTAAAATTGGCAATCTTAATTACCGAAGGAGCTATTTTGATCAATATTTCCAACTTTGTTTAGTTCTGTTTTTCCTGCATAAGCCGGCATTATTCAGTTGACTCTTTCCCACACGTCCAATCTAAACCAGTAACTTTAACTTAGTGGTGATATGCCTAGGGTCTGAGGAGGTCTAACAAATTCTGCTAGCACTGAAAGAAAAGTGCTCTTTCACACTAAATCTGGCATTTGTGAATTACAGCAATATTCCTGTTTTATCTGTGTAGTAGTTTCCTACTAATCAAGCCATATGCTATATTGTAGGTCATTAACAGCCTAACTCTGGAATCCTACCAACCCTTACAGTCAACTTGCCTTTGCTATATTGACATTCAACTATGTGAAATCCTTCCATTTGTTCCAAATTTTGACATATCTACCCTGAACAACCCCTTGAGCATGAAAGTAAGCACTTAACCACAGGGCTGGTAGCATTGTGAAGACTTAATTTATTGGTATTAAGGGATATGATCAACCAGGTAAATCCTATGCATATACAGTCAGTGTAAGTACAATTTAAGAATTTACATTAAGATAGACAGTGTTTGTAGAGTTATACCAACACCTGGGGCTACTGGTTCAAAATGGTTTATGTACATAGTAAACCACAATAAAGAATTCATTTTTGTTACTGTTTGTAAGTTAGAACTAGATCCCTTCCCTCTAGATCACACCTGATGGATGGATTAAGTTTGTTCAGCATAATCTATAGTATGTAGAGTAGTTGATCTGGATTGTTTAATGGAAACTTTTAAAAGATTCTCTTTTAGAGACTTTAGTTTCCAGCATTTCCATTGTCAAAATATTTAATTATATAAAAAGTCTATACTACAACAATTTAGATAATGTATGCATCATAAAAATAAGTTTATAGATAAATAGACCAAATTAGCGATGGCCTGTGACGTCATGAAAACTTGCCTTCGTGGGTATAGAGAACCAAAACAAACCGTAAAGTCCTATCTCATAACGTAGGGCGAGTGCGAAT
>JAOTQE010084356.1:0-15368 GCA_025631205.1 Nesometra sesokonis
ATACTCCAAGCAATGAGATACACGCCATCGTGACAGGATTCAATATTTTGACATAAATTATGTCATCATCAGGAATGGTTTCTAAAGTTTTCAATAAACCATTGTTCTGAATTTCAGTTTACTGTATAAAGTGTAAACATTACATGTTGAAGCTATAAATTTATATTAAACATTTTACAGAGGCAATTATTAAGTAAATTGTGTTTAGGAATACTCGATACTGAAAATGAAAAGGGAAGCTGATGTGGCATTCAGTTAGAACACAGAGTATGTACATTATCTTTTTTTGTAATAAATTAGATAACAAGTAGGGCTGCCATTTACTGTTAATTTGTCCTGTTTATAGTGAAATAAGAAATGATTGTTATTTAATTTCTACAACTGAAAATAGGTTTATGTCTTAAATTTCTTCAACAAATATTACTTTAATAAGAAAATATCTCAAAATTTATTTATCTTGCTTATAACGAAAGAATTTTAATTAAATGGCAACACCGGGATTAAAATTTCTATGAATAAATCTATAGAACAATTAGTTGTAACCTAACTGACATAATTTCATAAAATTTGTACAACGAGATAATGCCGATAATATCGTGTTGAAAAGTGAGTCACAAATCAAAAGTGAGTCTACTACTCAAATTACACAGTGTTAAAGAATGGGAAAATTGGAAATTTTGAAAGGGTTGTGCTTGAAAATCAAAATCACATTACAAATATACGGTAACTCATTTTAACTTTTTATGTGAATTTTGATAGGGTTTTCAAACACAACACTTTAAAGATCTATAACTTTCCTATTTTTTAGCATTGTGTAATATGAGTAGTAGACCCACTTTTTAAATTAATGCCTACTTCTTTGGAAGGTGCTTATGATTCATGATGTCATTGTTGTCATCATATCCAAATGTTGTGAAATTTTGTCAGTAGGGTAACAACTAATTGTTCTATAGGTGTATCCACAGAAATTTGATTCCCGGAATTCCCCTTTAATATTGGATCTGACATGCTTTATATTTATTTATAAAATTTAGGCCACTCTAGCCTTCGTGGTGTTAAACTAAACCGTCGCTCCCTGTGTGTGTGGTTTCCAGACGCGATGACAGTCTTCTACTCGCCAACCGACAGCTTTTTTAGTGATTTCTCTGTCAAATCACTAAAAAACCGTTGGCTTTACAAACGAATTAAACAGTTGTTATAATAGGACTATGGTAAAATATTTTGGGGATGGTGTAAACTTGATCAGAAATGGGAAGAACAAATGTCAAGTCTCGCCACAAAATGAGTCTCATGGTAGGAAAATTACAAATTGAGTTATTTGTACTTTCTAAAAGAGCACAAAATAAGCTATAATCTACATTTTAAATGACATTCATTGGGCAAGTAGATCCAAAAATATGAGCTTTTGAATGTATGAAAATCGACCATAAAATAATCTAAAAATAAACAAAAGACTATAAATCTCAGAATTTCTGCATGAATTACAATTTCCTGTAGAAAAACTGACTTGAAAATTATATTATAATTAAATAACATGTACCGTAGTACTCGTAATTGATTAACTAAATTTCTCAAAAATTTGACTTTAGACCTATTTTGTTGATCTTCTCAATTATGTGATGTGACTCATTTTGTGGTGGGACCTCACAAATACTCAGTATAATGTTATTAAATGATAATACACCATCATATTTATCAAAAAAATAATGATGTTCTGCACTCTCATTGCACACGAAGTGAAATGAATTCACTTATAGAACCTTCTTGGAATAATCTGCATAAGGTAAACGAACTTTTACATATCGTTCAACAAACTTTAAATCAATGAAACTTTCAAATTTTAACAATTGCATCTGTAAACATTAATACTATTATTAATATCTGTGTTTACCTTGCAAACTATTCAATAGCAAAATTGATATTTTAAGCTTATACATTTCAAAATATTATTTTTATTTTATTTTCTTGAATCTTGTAGTTAGAATTTCTTACAAGTTATTTGATAGAGACTATGATATTCTTTCCATATCATTTAGATATCGTGTTTGTATCCAAATGTGTTATCTGGAGCTTACATCTACCTGACCAATGTTATGATAGTAATATGAAAACAAATAGGCCTACATAGGTAAGGTGAAAGAAATTTTCCATAAATGGTAGGCCTACTATTTTAACATTAAATGCCCGCTATCCGTTATTGTAGTTTTATCTGGAGCCCAACCCTTCTACCATTCTAAGACCATTACAACCACCACTCCAGTTTAACTCCTCGTTTGGTGAGTTTAGGAGGTCGGGTTTAATCCACCCGAACACAAAGGTTTCTTTCGTTCCTCAATTTACATACATTAAATTGCTATAGTACCTGTTTATGTTTTAGTGAATTTAAAGTATGTCCAACATTACTTTCTATGTCTGTAGGTCAGTCTGTCTCATCAACATATTAAAAATAATATACTTACTGCCAATATGGCACCTCTTATGAATGAACTTCAAAACCAAAAGATGATAACCCTTTAATAATGTAATTATCACAGAACTACACAATCGTACAAGGAATGCGTTTTCATGTATCTTGCTTTGTCTCTACCAACGATTTACAAACCTATCGAAGCCGAGATATAGATATTCTATATCTCTTATTTGTGGTTTAAATAGATGGACCAACCAGTGATAAGCGTAATCAGAAAGTTTACATTTTGGGTAGGTTAACGTATGAGAAGGATTGCAAGAGGACAGAGTCCGGTACAGATATCATACTGGGCCATCGGTTGAAATAGTTAATATACATTAAGGTTTAGGTAAATACAAGATTTATCAAATACCATCTATTATTAGCACGCATGATTCTCGTGATAACAATAACAGTAAATAGTCTGGATAATATTATGAATCTTGTAGTATTTTAATAATACATAGATTTTACTCAAGATGCAGGAGCTGATTTGGAAGGGGTGTACCCCCTCTAATATCTTCAAAAGTACATTATGCACCCCCGCGTGCGCCACCATAGAATACAGGCAGGTTACAGACAACTAGCATAAAATAGTAAAAAAACACGAAAATAACGGGGTTTTTTTTTTGCTTGAAGAATGAAAAACCTGAACAAGCCTACTCGCCAGGGAATATTACTCCTCATCTTTCCCACGATCCTGGATATGCATCTGAGATGTATCGGTTGGCTGTTTTCTGTCGTCGAGATTTATGTGTAAATTTGTCGACTGGATAGATAACGTGTCAGAATTAGTATCATACGGGTTTGATTGTCTGAAGTGAGGTAGTTGAATCGGATCTTCTCAGATAAGATCGTTGCTGCAGTTTATCCAAGTTTGTTACTTAGGGCGGAGTTCGGTTTCATGAAAAGAGGTCTTTGAAAATAAATTGTTGCACATTAGTTTGATAGGCTGTTGTCACTGAGTGGAGTTAGTTTTCTAGAAAAGAATCCCTTGAAAATGAATTGTCGCATATGAGTTTGTTAGCGTTGCTGTTTGCCAGTAGTGAAGTAAGATTCTGGAGAAGAGGTCTCTGAAGATGAGGTGTCACAGGTGAGTTTGTTAGGGATGCCAATGTTTGTTAGGGATGCTAATGTTTGTTAGGGATGCTACTGGTCGGTGCTGGGTTAGGTTTTTTGGAAAGGAGATCTTTGGAAATGAGTTGTCGCAGATGAGTCCCTTAAAGTTGTTACTTTAATTAGGGTTCTTGATAAGAGGTCGTCGAAAGTGAGTTGTCGCCAATGAGTTTTTTTATGGTTGATGCTGGTCGGTGGTGGTGATAGGTTTTAGAAAGGAGATCTTTGGAAATGAGTTGTCGCAGATGAGTTCCTTAAGGTTGTTACTTGTGGTGGAATTAGGGTTCTCGATAAGAGGTCTTCGAAAAAGAGTTGTCGCCATATGAGTTTGTTATGATTGATGCTGATCGGTGGTGTTGATAGTTTTCTGAAAAATAAGTCTTAAAAAGAGTTGTTGCAGATGGGTTTGCTAGGGTTGTTACTTGTGGAGGAGTTGGCTTCTCGAAAAAAGGTTTTTGAAGATGAGTTGTCACAGATGAGCTTTTAAAGGTTGTTACTTGTGGAGGAGTTCGGGTTCTCGAAAAGAGGTCTTTGAAGGTGAGATTTTTAGGGTTGCTGTTGGTGGCGTTTTGTTAATGGAAAAGAGGTATTTGAAAAAGTTGCCACAGATGAGTTTGTTAGGGTTGGTAGTTACCTGTGGTAGGATTAGTTTTATGGAAATGAAATCTTCGACGATGTGATGTCGCAGATGAGTTGATTTGAAACACTGTAATCGGCGTTGTGTTCATCCTTGGTTGTCATCGAAACTGAAATTGTATAATATGGAATCTTCATAAAATTATAGTTCAGACAGACGTCGGAGTTGGAGACATCGGTAATGAGGCAATGGTAATGTCGAAATTGGGGTCGTTTGTCCTTTTGGTAGTCATCTGGATCGTCAAACTGGGTTGATAAAGTTTATAATTGTCAGGAGAGAGGTCGTAGGTGGTAGACCAGACAGTTGAAGCCAACTGCCCATGTGGTGTCACATTTTTAAACGAAAAAGGTTGACGTTATTTCAACTGTAATGTTTGCCTCTGAATTTCTTTACGCGTTTATAGTCAGAGGTAGAATCAGAAGGGGTCGGGCCCTCTTCGGAGAGTAAAATATATCAGTTTTCTATAAAACGAAAATATTCAGCAACTGTCACATTTTTAAACGAAAAAGGTTGACGTTATTTCAACTGTAATGTTTGCCTCTGAATTTCTTTACGCGTTTATAGTCAGAGGTAGAATCAGAAGGGGTCGGGCCCTCTTCGTTAAGTAAAATATATCAGTTTTCTATAAAACGAAAATATTCAGCAACTGTAGGACAACAATTGATCTCTTAACACGCCACTGAGGCCATTTCCGGCCACCTACAGTAAGTTTCCAGGGAGCATTCCCTCGGACACCCTACAACTTTGGCCCTCTACTGCCTCACCCTTTTCCAAAGGTCTGCATCCACCCGAGATAGTGTATCATGCTCTTCCACAAATGTATATGCCTTAAACATTTTTTATCGTAAACTTGAATGACAATGAATCGACAAAAACGTTCATCATTTTAGGATCATCAATATTTATTCACTGGAAATTATCAAAACAAAGTTGCAAGGAAGAAAAGAAAATGTCGTACATTTTAAAATCCTTTATTATGTACTTAAATATCAACTCTCTGTCGAATTAGAATTAAAATCAATAAATATATGATACTAAATGTACAGGGAACATCCATATGATTCCATCACTTGATACCAATATGCATCATATATTTATCGATGGAAATTAAGAAATAATCCGGAATCGAACACCACACAATATTTTTAAGAATATCAAGGCTCCTTCATCTGACGGGCGACCCTGTGCCCTTTCGCTACTAACGGAAGTAATCACGGCACTGCACGGGCGTACCCACCGTCAATCAATAATTATCTATTAATATATTTACTTTAAAGAACCTCAATGGAACTTTTAAAATCTATATGGAATGCGTTACTTTATTACTTGTGAAATGCTTATCTACAATAGCACGTATCACTATTATTAATACATCTGTCATAAACTATATTGAACAATTATTAACTTAAAAACATTACGATTTAAATAAATCAAGTTTTTTTGTTCATACTGATTAACAAACACAAAACGTTCACATTAATGTTAATGTTTCAAGGAAGCACTTTCTCGACAAATCTCTTCTCAATGAAGTTAACTTAAAATTAAACTTAGAATATGCAAAAAATATTACAGAAAATACTAAAATGAAGGATACACGGCTCTTCTCGAATTTGTATTTTTCAATTTTTCAATTCAATTCAATTTTACTGCGATTCATCTTTTTAAAATTATTAAACTTAGCCTGCAAAGCACCACAGAACAAGAACATAATTCTACCCCAATTTACGAAATGGGAACAACCCATCTACACGGGCGACTGACAAACTGCGTATTAAGATGTATGAACACCATAGATGTATTATTTAGGCTAGATGGTGAACTTAACCGTACTGTAGAATTGAAGTCCAATTGTAGGCGCTTACTATTTTGATTTCTTCAGGCTTCGTCAGAAACATTCAAGTTAAATAATAATAACTGTTTTATAATTACCTATATTGTATTTATAACATTCTTTTGTCAAACTAATTATTTACATATGTCATATATTTTATGTTGTCAATATCTTTATATTAGGAAATGCACTTTTGGGCTATGTATTCTGTGGAAGTTCACCATCTAGCAGTTAAAACAATACATATATGATGAACACACTTAACACAAAATATCACCAAGTACCATTTTGTAAATGTACCGTAACTAATGCTGGGTTCTACAACCGTAGCAATTGAATTTAATACATTTTCAGAGTCACATAAAATTCTACAAAAGGATGATAGGAATGTAAAAATGTCACCATTTCTGTCCAGGGTCTAATAATGATGGTCACTATTTCCCAGGGTTATTTTATTTTTTCATATTATTGCATTAGTACAGTATTAATAGGACTGTCCAATTAATTGTACATGTTTTTACTTATGTCCATGTGGCTACTATAGGTTTGAGGTGTAGACACGGTTTCATAAAACAACAAATTGAGCATTTTGCTTCCTCAATGCACATCCTGTACTAGTCATTATGGTGATTGATGAGATTTAACTACTATCAATAATTAGGATTTACCTATGGGTTACCAGTATACCAAAGGGCTAACTGGGGTTACCAATTTAGCAGTTACCTAATTAGTTTAACTACTTTACCTGTTTTCTCACAATGGGAGGCACTAGGATTTCTTAATTTACAATTACGATTTTTGCAGAAGCTTTATAGCTTAGTGGTTTTTACATCTGCTACACAGTGGCGGCGCTAACGCTAGTGGGGGGGGGGTGGGGGTTGTTTCTGGTAAGGGCTCCACTAGGAAGGGCTCCCATCGGGGAAATTTTAGGTTTCGTTAGGGCAAAAATATGAGTGTCGACAGGCGAAATATCCTGTCTAAAGAATGGCTTTTGCCCTCCATGTCGGGGGATTTTGCCCTCACTGTCGGGCTAGAATCTTGAACTAGAACTGAAACTGAAGCAGATATAAAAGGCCCTTAAAGGGTCGTAAGTATCAGCTTTTTGCTACTCTACTACCACCACGTTTATGCCTGTACTGCTAAAATAAATCCCTACTATTATGAAGCAACTAATTTTTCTGCATATTAACTTCATTATTTCATTAAAACCTTAAATTGCACCTAAATTATTTACTTTTAGCGCATTGCTTCTATTATAATTTAATCACAGGATACAGTGCAATATTTAACACATCTTATCTTAATATAATTAATGTTAGAAAACCTAACATTATAGGAATTAATGTTGCAATTTTTGTATATATTGTTAAGAGGAAATTCTATGGCATTATTAGTATTTCTACTCCTATTCTCACCCATCCACTACTCTTTATTTTTCCCTCTGCATACTAAATATATTGGTTACACACACATACAATAACATAGTATTTTCATACAAATTTTTTAACCCCTTTGTCCATCTACAAACAACATTTGAGAAACGACCATGCAACCTCACTATTTTCAGGACACACGATGTCTTTGATAACATTTCAGTTGGCATCACACTCAACTTTGAGTGTAAAACAAATGTTTAATTGACACAAGGTCCCCCAGATAAAAAAATAACTTTGACATATACAGCATATATTATATGACAAGGTGGGGGCAATATTATTATTTTATAAAATATGTTGCAACATTGCTCTCTAACACAAGCAATATCACAGAATATGACTACAAATATCTGAAGACCAATAAATTTGACCCAATAGCCAGTTATATCAACATAAGACTATAGCATCTGTTTTCATGGAAATTATAGAATTTTTTAGATCTAGGGAGCAACTGGTCCCGTCATGGAGGACCACTTTTTCATCCATGGTCCTATATGTACAAAATCTTATTAAAGTAACTATGTATTTCAGTATAAAGCAGAAGTTTGTTGTCCAGTTATTACATGTATTTCTGACGGTCAATGTGTATGTTTTGTCTACACAGCCAGAAAGTGACATTCTCGTACACAATTATGTTATGACAATTAAATATGTGTAACAGTTAATACCATTTATTAAAATGGCTATTTATAGAGTGTGGACACCAAATGCTTTTGAAAGCTCTGTTCAAATGTACCCGTATTTATACACACTCCCTCATGGGTCAAATCAGTCAGCTCATGTTACCCAAGGTGCAAGGGTTTCTAGGTAATAAAACTAACGCATCTTACCCCAGTACATAAGAATGCTACTGGTACGTCTTGCACTTAATCCTTCGTACATACAAATCCAATTCCTTAACTTGCCCTCATGCCCTCTCAAATAATCACATCGTATACCATGTTGCAACTATTAAGGCCCAGCTCACATGACACAAACAATAACAGCAGGACTTGTCGCTTGATTCATATGTTACGCTAAATATGTATATAGAGTTGTTCTGTTGTTAAAACCGAGTGCATTTCCACTATAAATGGTTTGCAGTACAAGGTGTCGTTGCTGTGGTTACGCACAACCATAATATAACTATTTAAACATTTTCAATAGTAAAATAATCTTAATTGTCTAATACTTAACAGAAAACCATTGTCTAGAAAATTTACATTACTTAAATTATATGTATAAATAATTAAATTATATGACAAATAAGTATTTTTAAATATTTAAATTATTTACCATCGTCGTCCCATCCTCATACAGTATCTACGGTACTTACAGAATACAAAGACTTAACGCAAAACACTGTAAATTGCGCACATTGGCCTACATTGCAAACCAACAAAAAAACATAGAATGATAAATTGAAAGAAGACCATTGGGAAAATAGAAATTCACCATAAATTTTGCATAATACCTATAAACAAATTCATGGTAAATAATGTAAATATAATAAAATTCAATAAAATGTTATCCTGTGGAAAGAGTTGATGAAGTGTTTATATAATTATTGTTAGTTTTTATAATCAAGAAAAAATATTGTTACAGTTTAACCTCCCAAAACTGTTTCTTCTGAAACCAGAATTTCATGATAAACTGGACATTTTCCCCCACTTTTGGAAAATAAAATATATCAATATTATTAACATCGTCTATAAAACGAAAATATTCAGCAAGAACTGATCCCTTAACACGCCCCTGAGGCCATTTCCAGACATCTAAAGACCAAAATTTCTCTGGACCGGCCTTCCTTCCGCCACCCCCCCTCCCCCTTTCCAAAAGTCTACATCCACCCCTACAAAAGGATTCAGGTTTCAGGAAATTCAACAGTAACAATTAATGATCATTGTATTAAATTAATAGTTAAAACAATGTTATCAATAAAAGTTGTGATTATGATGCCAATAATTGTAAATCCTGTATAAAATAATAAAAACATCATTATTTGAATTTAGGCAACAAATATTTTTTTAAAGATCCAATTACAGTGATGATAATTAATGATGATCAAAAACATTACTTAATTAATAATAATAATTAAGAATCTAATGTTTTTGATCATGAAAGTTTCATCACATTGTTCATGATGCGATATTTATTATGTCATATATTTCCCCTAGTACATTACCATAACAGGAAATTCTTACTCTAGCTTTGCTATATGTAACTCAATCTATTTTTCAACGATGCTTTATTCTTGTTTCTACCATAAAGTGTATTGACGCTTTAGAAAATACACTATATATTTAAGTCCCAATTGTGAGGTATGTAATACAGAGCTCCCAAGTCTCCAGTATTGTCCTAAAGTCTCCAGGAATTTTGGATCATTTTCTAGGCTCCCAGAATTACTCAATTTTCTCACAAAATGTGTTTTTGTTTAGATTCTCCAAGTTTTATCAATGTTTCATATTTAAAGCATATTTTAAGCCTATCTTCCAGTCATATATTGACAATAGGAATAATTGTTTATTGAATGTTTATTGTATGTAATAACAGAGGGTTAACAATGAACAAACATTCAGAAACCTTCTGAATAAATAGAGGACAGAGATTGTGAATGAAAGTACTTATATGCATTTTTGTAATGTAGGCATTAAACCTACAAACAGTGGGTGCACTGAATTCTGTTCCACAGATAATGATCCCCGGTAATGTAAGGTGTAAGTTGTAAGTATACTGTTGTAAGAATCAATTGGCAGTTGTCATTAATGATGATGACGATGAATTATTTTGAATTAGTATGATACATGATAAAATGACATAAAACACATTAATAACATTATCCTAAATACACTATATTTTTTTCTATATTGTAGTTTCAGCCGATTTTGTTTGCATTTCTGGGACTTCAATAATAATATCACCATCTTGGTTACCTGGTGCTAATAATGGCGCCCTCTCGGGACTTGGACTACCTGGTATCGTTGTCAGCTCATTCATGCCACCAATCAATGCTTTTTCTTTGGCACTGTGAAACAGAAAATATGATTAATTTAATAATAATAATAATAATATAACTTGTAATGTGCCAATTCCAAACTTAATGATCAAAGGCGCAGATTGTATAACAAGAGAAATTACAATGAGAAAAAGGATGATCGAAGAGAGTAATTATATGGATTAAAACAACTAAGTTTTCAAGTTTAATGTAAATTTGTTAGGAAGGAAACAACAAGCCTTATACAGCATGAAACTGTTACACACATCGCAACAATAGGTGGCGCCCTTTGTTGTTAAAAGAAACAAAAATACAGTTGACTCATTGAAGCCAGCATATGCAAGAAGCATTACTGCCTTTTACTTATAAGTTTACAGTATCGATATATTGTATCTTTAAAGTCACATTTGTAGTTGTAATTAAATAGTTGTCAACAAATACATTGTGCGTTTTTTTTATTTATTTATTTTGTGTCACATCCAACAGCAAGTTAACTCGCCAATTACAGGATGAGAACTACGCCATGCTTCCTAAACCAAGTCTCATTATGAGGCTTAGGGAGTGGCGTTGTTATGTCGTGGGAACCAACCTAGTGTTCAGCCAGGTTTGAACCCAGGACCTCGGGATTGGAAGGCAAGCATGCTAACCACCAAGCTACAGCGCCACTCATGCTTTTAATACATTCTGATGATAAATTATTATGTTTAATGATATCTCAATGCAAAATTCCTATTCTAAACAATAAGAATACAAAATCATTCAAGCATAAAATGACTATAATTTTACAAGAAACAGGTGCCACCTACTTTTTGATGTACACAGTATAGTACTCTATATTGGTTGGAAAATTAAAGTTTTGTTTTCTATATTGCTTATTTGTAATGTTGACAATCTTACAAACATTTTAGAAACTGATTCACTGGGCTCGGGGACCTACAGAGTGACTGCAGAAAAAAGATAGGGATTACAATCAAGGCCTGAAGTTCATTAAAGTACTGATTTTTTTTACTTTCAAGTTCAAATGGAATCTACTGTTCGACCTTTACACAGAAATTAGGTCACATATCTACAAAAATGGATGTTATTTTGTTAGCAAACCTTTACAGCAGAAAGATAAAACTGGAAGAAAATCAGCATTTTGCATAGGCTCAATTTCTATTTGGAATAAGGTGCACATTAACTATCACTAGTGCTTAAAATTTGTATTAAAACCAAAATTTGAAGAAAAAATACTTTTCTTTTATTTTTGTGGCCTTTATTTATTTTATTATAAAGGACTTCGAGATTAATGTTTGAATGTTTTAATTTGTTTGATTCTCCTGAAAATGGCAGGAGTCTCCTGATTTTTTGAGTCATCTCTCGCCCTCCTGAAAAAATACATTTTTCTCCTGAAAATTTTAATTGTCTCCCAAAAATATTCAGAGTGAGTCTTGGCCAAGCCTAAGTGCAAATTCGGTTTCTCCTTAAAAAAATACCAGCTCTTTTCAGTGTTAAATACAATTTATATACAATAATATAGATATTTTTACATATGGTTATGTGTACCTTTTCTGTGTTCTGGTTTTTATTGCGACGCGTCACACATTTGCATTACGCAAATTTGATCGACAAAGCAGCCGACATAAAATCTCCTGATTTTTTACTTCTCAAACTTGAGACCTCTACTGACTGTAATATTTTTTCAGATTTTTTATTCTGATTCCCTAGTTGTTAACTTTGTTAACATTATTTGTGTTGTCATCTTAATGTCTGCAAAAATTGTTTTACATCGCGATTATCTGGTTTGTATAACGACTTTGTTGTAAAATGTCCTGATGTTGATATATTAAATTCTTTACACACCTTCAAGGAACATTTGAATAATTATATAACTTGTTAATTTTACTACTGTGTGTACTTTGTGTAATATTTATATATAGTGTAATATTTAAATATTTTTATAGTACTGTAGTTTTCAAAGTAATTATAAATTTAAAAATTCTTGTCTGCAAGTGGAAGATTTTAGGTCCTTCTGGAAAACTGTGAATAAATAAAAAAGAAAAAGAAAAGATTTGCAACATAGTTTTTCATCAGGTTGAAATTATTATTATTTAGGCGCTTTCTAAACATGTAGCCATGTCCAACATGCAGGAGAGCATAGAAACCGCAGTATGTTGCAGAAACAATGACTGCTTGTTCAGTCTATCCAAGACACAACAGCTTTCAGCTGATTTGGCATAGTCCCATGAATTTATTATTTACGGCTAGTGAGCTTAACACTGTAGAATTGCAATCCTATGTAGGTGCCCACTATTGACAGTTGTCAGTCTTCTTAACAAACATGCAAGTTAAATAATAATTTTTTTTATAATTATTGTATTTTTAACATTAATTTGTCATACAAATTATTTACATACCTTACATTTTATCATTGTCAATAAATTTATTGATAAATTTTAAACTTTTATTTAAAAATTGGTGGAACAGCAATTTCACAGTATTAAAATGTAACAAGATTTGATTGGTTGGATTTCGGACATATCATTCAATAGTAGGCGGTTCCATGAAATTGCACTTTGGGATATGTATTCTGTAAAAGTTCACTATCTAGATGTTAAAATAATTCATCTATGCATAGTCCTGAAAATGTACTGCAGGAATAATTAAGGATAGAATCAAGAAAAACCCCACATAGCAACATATACTTGTAATTAGTTTTCAAGCCATAAAATTTATTGGTGTAGTTAAACATTATTATGTCATAACATACAAATTGAATTTTGGCAATCCTTTTAAGCCTAGGTTTGCTATTCATACCTGCCCCTAGTCTTTGTCTGCACAGCATACCCAGGTGGAAGAAGCCTGTCAATGAATCACTTTTTTTGAAACATTCTGGATATCATAAATAACATAGTACTCCATTATAATAATCTTACATTGAATCGATATTTGTGTGGGAGACTAGCTTACTAGGCAATACGTAAAATTATTCTTCAGTTATAGCCTCTTTTTTATGGAAAACGGTCTTATTTCAAGACATGTTTCATGAATCAAATTGGTCAATAATAAACTTAAAACCTCATGACTTAATTATTGCGTGTTGAAGTTAAAAGCTAACAACCCCTTTTCCTGTCACAAGGTTTACATTGGGTTGCAACATGATAGCGTCATGATCGCAAAAGTTAATGCCAACAGGAAAAAGACTTAAAACTTTATTAAAAGACAATCTGTCTTTGAATGTTAAAATCAAAAGGTTAAACTTACTGCCTATAGTCTAATGAGTTCTTGCGAGACAGCTCCGCACTGCTGGCATTGTTTACAAGCGCTTTCCAGATCCCTGTCTTTGCCATCTCATCCGATATATTTATTACCTTCCTATCGGGATGGAATTCAACCTTCCCGACGGGAATGCTTAACATATTACCATCGGACAGAGGTAGTCTGATTGATCCGGGCATGTTTTTCATCTGTTAAGAGAAAAATAAAAACAACAAAATTAAACTTATGTAATTAAAATTGCTGTAATGATAATAAAAATATAAACATTTCTAATCATATTAAATTTTCAACAGTTTCCACAAAAACTATGACTTACACAGGTTCCATTGTTTGTTCAATTAGGGAAGGGTTTAGGACCGTGACAAATCAAGATAGATGGCGACTCTCTGATGATTCTTGCCTAATATATTTTTGGCTGATACATTTATTCACGTTAATTGCTACTGTAGGTGTTGTGACAAAAGGTGTCGTGTTGTATGCCAGGTCATTTTGTGATATTGACAAAATAGGTAGAAAGTCATAATTTTATAAAAATTTTCATTGTTTTGGGAAGTTTATTACTTAAATTTTATAATTACAAACATCTTGTTTATGTTTATTTAAAAGAAACCTGCTTTTGAACTGCATCTTTTAAAGGCTTGTTTTCAAAATCAGTGGTAAAACATACAGAAAATCAACAATTGTTTTTCTTTAAAATTGATTTTCTCCAAACTGTGTTTTCATGTGTGTATGTTTCAAAATGATTTTTCTCTGGTTATACTCTACCTATGAACCTAATCCAAAATCAAATTGAAGCTTATAACATCTTGTATCACAACATAACAATAAACTAAATTTTGAAATTTTATACACAATTGTCTTGTCTTTTGTAGTTTCCAGGACTATTTAAAAACCAGTGTATACTGTAATATGGTGTAAGCCAGTGAAATGGCATCCTGGCTAATTAAGTAAAATAAAATAAAAGCATACTATTCAATGGATACATGGAAAGAGATTATTATAATTATTGTATTGAACAAGGGTTTAGAGGAAACCACTTCTGTGTTGGGCTTTGCTCATGTTTACCTCTAGACATGACCTGGTCAACCGTATTTGTAATAAACAAATAATTATTTGTTTTTAGCTAGCACTATACAACAGCATCATAAACTGATTATTGTTGATGTTGAAGAGGATGAGTAAGAATTATGTTATGGTGATAACAATGATGCTCATGATGCCTTATTAGCTACTTGATTCACCATGAGCCATGTTAAAAAGCTGAATGAAAATAGACAATTAGCAGCTAACGAAGGAAAAAAATTGACCATCTACCATTGAATGATTTCTTGTATTATTACAAATATAATAACGGCAACGGTGATAACCTACATTTATCTTAATGGTGACAATATTGATAACGATGATGGTTATTTTGATAGAAATGATGATTTAATGATAAGGCCAAAAAAAAAAGTTGTATTGCCCTTTTGGCTCAAAAATTTGGAAGGTCGGTAGGTCGAATTTTTTTTTTAATCCATGTCTCCTACCTTTATATTTCATTAACAGAAGCTACACAATAACATAAGAAATGATTAAAAATGTGTTTTCAATATTATAGTTAATATCCACATCACACATTTGCCAATTCAGGTAAAAAATGGAAAGTAAAACATTTTGGAAAAAAC
>JAOTQE010084367.1:0-15367 GCA_025631205.1 Nesometra sesokonis
TAGGAACTTTAAAAAATTGGAGTGTGACGTATCCGTTTTCGTTTTCGTATTTCGTAAGTTTGCGAAACCTCACTAATGACAAATCGGAAACAAGAGGAATAAAAGGAAGAAAATGTTCATGCAATGTACAATATTAAATTTATTGATTGAATTAGTTTTAAAGTAATGGTAACTATTAACAATACCCAGAGTACATCGTTGGACCAGTGGTGGCGTCAGCGGGGGGGGGGGCCAGGGCCTCCCGTCGGGGAGGGGCAAATAACACCTGTCGGGGACCATGCCCCCCCCCCCGTCGGGCAATTCCTGGCGCCACCACTGCGTTGGACACAGACTAAATCCTATTAGATATGCTAGTGGTTTGAAAGTCTCTAGAACAACTGTAGTATTAATCATGCTAGATGTAGGCAGTGGTGGCGCCAGGAATTCCCCGACAGTAGGGCAATACCTCTGACAGGGGGGCACGGAACCCCCGAAGAGTTTGGCAAGTTAAGGTGGGCGTGTCCCCGGTTTTTAGTTTGACGAGCAAAAACAAAGTTATTTGCCGTTTTTTGCGTGCTTTATTAGCCCGTTTTGATGTTGGGGCTGCGTTTTCCTCTTGTCATTACCCTACAAAACCCCCGACAAAACCTTAAATTCTCCCACTCCCGTAGCGCCGCCAGTGGATGTAGGCGCAACTAACGCTAGTATTTGTTTTGTATTAAAGGATTGTAAAGATGTCAAGCCCTAATCTAAACGTAATTATGCAATTTGGAGCCATCCTCCTCTACGCATGTCCAGTTCTTTTTGGTGTCGAAGGAGTTGGCAGGATCTCGGATAAATCACTCACTGGATTCTGTCAGGTACGATGATGATGATGATGATGATGATGATGAAGATGACGGTGACGATGACGATGGTGATGATGATGATGATGATGATGATGATGATGATGATGATGACGATGACGACGGCGATGGTGGTGGTGGTAGTGATGATGATGATGATGATGATGTTGATAATGATGGCGGTGGTGACGTTAATGACGATTACGATGATGGTGGTGGCGGTAGCAACGACAACGGTGGTTGTATACTAATTGATGATTGGTTATATTCAATGATGAAATTAATATTAAAACTGATAATACTAGGCTAATACGAGTCGATGATAATGTTAGTATTAAAAAATTTAAAGATACTGTTTATTGTATTGCATGGGTTCGCAACCCGCTTGCACCATGGTTCTGGTGGTGGAAGTCTTGAGAAGGATTATAAACTGTAGGCTCAATGTATACATACGGCTCGTGTGCACTATAAAGAACCCAGTAAATCCTTCGAGACGAGTAGGGGGTTACCCCGGTTTACTGGTCCATACATCACCTGCAGTAGACAGATGAATGAGCGCCTGTATCGGGCATCAGGACATGACGTCAACTTTAGGGGTGTAGAAAGTCATATGAATGTGTAACATCAGGTCCACAGCGTCTTGTGGCGCTATATAAATCGAACTACATTACATACATTACATATAACCGAAATGATCTTATTCTTACAGGCACGAGTGTGGTGTTTAACCATTGGGTTCACCTTGATCTACGGGACAATATTTAGCAAATCATGGCGGGTACACACGATATTCAAAAGTGCAGGTGTCAAAAGAACGGTAATTTTTCAAACACTTACAGGCTCCATAGTTATAGAGGCGTCTTTGTCCAATGAAATTTTCCAACACTTCAGATCATTATTGTAAGAACAATTACCCTAGCACGCTAGGATGAAATTCACCATCAGTCTGATAATATCTCCAATTTATGGATTATAAATACGAAAGCTAGTATAATGAAGTGAATGGAACAGTGAGATAAGATCGGAAGTTGGAGAACTCGGGAGCAGCGACAAAAAAGAGACTATCACGACATGTTTAAGATCAAGACAGCCAAAGGACATTGCAGGATTGGGGAAGGCGAGGCCTAAAAATATTTAAAATCTGAGTCATTTGGCCGGCTCAGCCGGTTGGAAAACTTTCTCCTCTTTCAGCTTGTACCTTTTACAATAACACGATATTCATTTAATGTAATTTTGGAATCACTTCGATTATTTCTTAAAATGTCAGGGATAGTTTTATGTATTTTCTACAATTTTCTGGATTATTTTTAAGTACGGATTTAACCAAAAAATAAAAAAAAAATCTGGAAATGTGAAAACTAAAAAAGGCCGATCCATTGTTGATATTTTGGGCCGTTATCGGGCTTGGGCAACAAATACTTTGAGGTTCGATGTAGACTAAAATGCGAGAGTACATGCAGTATAGAGCGCAATGTATGAAGTAATTTAAGAAAGCTCATAGAAGAACGCCCTAATTTCGTGGATTTTACAAGTGCGCCACATTAGTTCGTGGAATAGACATCTCACGCGGTGTAAACACATTGATCCCCAAATTTACAGCTCCACCCCGTGGAATCTGACCAATACAGGGGCGGGCGGATCCAGAATACAGCAAAAAGGGGGTCGCACTTTCCCTTTCTGGGTGGGCGTGGTTTCCGGTTTGATTTTGACAAGCAAAATAAGAAAGAAATGTTGTTTTTCCATCGTTGCCTGTTTTGGTACCCTCTATTATTGTCCGTGGCCCATATATGGGTATCTTATTTCTTTTTAGGTCAATTTTATACCCGGCGCTCCTAATATAATGGCGGGGGAGGGCGCAACCACGTTTTGGCGATAATAGGGGAGCGCCAGTTGCGGCCACCGCCCCTAAATTCACTTCAGAATGCAGCCTATTTGGCAACTAGCAACCAACCACAATTGAATTAATAAGTTTTAATTTCTCATTTAAATGGATCAGGTGATTCGAGATGAGAAGCTTTTGCTCATTATAATCATGATGTTGATGATTGACGTCGGCATTCTTTTGATGTGGAATTTCCTCGACCCACTAACACACACCTTGGTACCCGTCTCCTCTCAGGTAAAATATTCATTGTAATCATAATTATTTTAGTAATAGGTCTATAAAAAGACCTAATATGCTAATGTTTCTTTGGTATAACTTCTTCTTGTGTTTCCTGTACTGCTGCTACTGCTGCTGCTGCAACTGCTTCTTTTGTTGCTAGTTCCGGTTGCCGGTTTTGTTATTAGTTTTCGTTGTTGATGTTTTTATTCACAAACTTACGAAATACGAAAACGAAAACGGATACGTCACACTCCAATTGTTGAAAGTTCCCAAATATGTTAAAAAATATATCAAATTTTCTACCTATAAATTGTTGATGATCATCGTAAAATACTGACCAACTGTGACAGATATTTAAGGTGTTCTATTCAATGTTACAAGAATGTATGACGTATCCGTATTCGTATTTTGTAAAGCTGCGAAACCTCACTATTGCTTGTTGCGACTGATAAGGTAATTGAAACATAAAAACTGATTAATTCTAACAAAATTTTCATGAAACTTTGGAAATGACCCAACGAATAATTCATAAAAGCTTGGTGAAGATCCGTAGCGGTATGCGCCTGTGGGAACCTCCGAAAATTATAGGGTGCCCAGTGTACGATTTGTGGGGCTTCACGCTACACTGATTTTCCAAAGAAGGAAATTAGCCAGATTGCGGTCAACCTTTATTTGAGACTACTATAGAGTAGTCTCAGCCTTTACTGATAGTTTTCACACACTGTTCTTGGTTATCTTTACTGAAAATAGCAAATTGGCAATGTACAGCAGCTTTGTAGTAAACACGAAAAAAATCCGGAAACAAGGACAGTGTGTACAGAAACTGCAAACGGTTTAAAGCTCATTCGAACCAGGGAACTTCAATGAACTACATGGTAAGCGTCTCTGCCACAGTTGAAGCGCCGATTTCTTCTTCACAATAAGGATAACCACACTTATAACTTATTTTATATTCCTACAAAGGCTTTGATTGCTCGGTGCTTCTAAATTTTATTTTGATTTGTTTTTGTTTTTTGTTGTTGCTTCTTCTAATGTTGCTATTGTTGCTTTTGTTCTTTTGCTATTATTGTTTGATTGTGATTTATCGTATCAAAATTGATAACTAACAAATTTTGTTTTACTTTCATCTTAGGCAACACTCTATGGAGTAACCAACGAACACGTTTTCGTTAATCAGTGTCAGTCAACATACAGTGCAATTTGGCTTCTGCTGTTCTTCACATACAAATCCGTAACGCTCATATTTGGCACCTTTCTTTCTTGGTCGACGCGCAACGTTGTGCTGCCCTCTATGAACGAAGCCAGGTGTATAGTAATTAGCATATACACTTGTGTGGTCCTGGTTGCCTTGGCGATGGGAATATCAACAGTGGTGTGGATGTGGCCCAATATTTGGTTCAGTGTCATTACCACTGTCATATTCACGTGTACAACGGAAGTGCTCTTGCTCCAAAATATTCCGAAGGTGACTTTTAAATTCACTATTGTTTTAGGAGGGATTTATAGAGAATTGTTAAGCCGGGCAATCACTGCGTCGTGTAACGGTCGCACGACTAAACCGTCGCTCCCGATGTTTGGTTGCCAGACGCGATGACAGTCTTGTGATTTCCTTGTTGAATCACTTAAAAAACCATCGGCCGACGAATAGAAGACTGTCATTGCGTCTGGCAACCACACATACAGGGAGCCACGGTTTAATGAGTACCCGGCTTTAGTTACAACTCCCTGGTTAGTAAGGTATTTGTTGAACCAGGGAGGTATAAAATATACCTCCCTGGTTAAACAGTGAACAAGATTGTCAACAATTTTTCAAAAACTTAACAATTTTTGATTTGACATCCGTGACGTAATATCGACTGACATAGACCAACTGTCGACTACCCCGATTAAGCACTGTGCAACATAACATTAGGATGCGTATGGATCTCTTTTCATTTAATTTCCAAACAAGAGTACAGTTAATTTGGGTCATTACGCACTGTTATCAGACTTATCGGTTAATCCGTCATAGAATAGGTCACTACTTTATTGTCTCGACTACCCGATTAAGAACTGTACAGAATAACATTACATGTAGGCTTGCGCATCTCTGGACAAAAATGTTAGTTATAGGCTTACATCGTAGTAGCCCATATAAAATGAAATAAGACATCTATTAAACGTAGGCTTACCATACACCACACGTTTTAAGAAGCTGTTCTGGTGTTGTGTATATTATACGTCGTTTTCGTAAATTTTTTTTATAAATAGTGTCGTTTTGTAAATTTACGAAATACGATAACGAAAACTGATGCATCACACTTCCATTTTTGAAAGTTGCTAAATGTGTTTAAAAACATCAAATTTTCTACCTAATTGTTTGTGGTCGTCATAAAATACTGACCAATTGTGACAGATATTCAAGGTGTACAATTCAAGCGTTATAAGAATTTATGAAGTGGGCCTCTCTGTTTTTGTATTTCGTGGATTTGCGAAACCTCCCTAATATTGTTGCCATTACCGAAATTCATTACGAGGCTCTTCAAGTATAAAACGTCGTTTTCGTCATACATGTCAATGCTACTTTACTTTAATACTCTTCGCAATCCGACCAATACTTGTAAATTTAATTAAATAGTCATTGATAAAATTGTTTTTTTTAGATGAAAGCGTGGAAGGAGAATCCTCAAGCTAACTTGTCCAGAGCAATAACGGCGTCGTATCTAGCCTGTTCGGGAAACGCCTCTTTTAACCAAATTGAAGAGGAATTATTTTTGTTATCAGCAGAGAATGTCTCATTGAAAAAGGCGTTATCTGAGGTGAGAGCAGCTTATAATATTTTCAGTGGTAGTAAATGATGATTTATAGAATAATATTGACGGCTAAACGATGATGACCAGTATGACGATGTTAGTGATCATCATCACCGTCGTCGTCGTCATCGTCGTCATCATCATCATCATCATCATCATAATCATCATCATCATCATCATCAATGTTTTCCTTGTATGTATTCCAAGATGCTGCATCCCAAGAGTCTCGAATCTGGACATATCGATCATGCTTCTCATGCGTACCTGGTGTTACTCATGCTTCTTTTCTTTCTCTTAATACCCTGTTCCCACTGCCGATCAGGCCAACTTGATCAATCCCGATCAAGCTTATTTGGACTGGTCGGGCTTGCTCGGCAATGGTATTCGGGGTCAATCTACCTTGATCGGCATCGCTCGTGCTTCCTTCACGATCGTTTTGGCGATGCCGATCAAGGTAGATTGACTTCGAATACCATTGCCGAGCGAGCCTGACCAGTCCAAATTACCTTGATCGGGATTGATCGAGTTCGTCTGATCGGCAGTGGGAACCCACCATAATACCTTAAGACATTTATTTACTTTCAAAACATGATAAAATATACAGTAAAATGTGATTTCTTGAAATATATACATTGAAAGAAGGCTTGGTCCCGAGAAGACGAAATATTGTGTTGGGCAAGCCTAAAAATAGAAAATTTATATTACAGGTGAACATTTATAGATAAAAGACAAGACGAAACGATAAAATAATAATAATAAACAAAACCAACAATAATTGATGAGAACTGATAATAGTGATAATGATCATAATGAAAATACTGTAATAATGATAATAATAATAATAATAATAATATAATATAATAATAATTCTCTTACCGCACCCTGGTCCCGGACTTGTTACACCCGCCGTTTAACATATAAGGCCTACTGTTGTGATTCACCATATGCCATTCTGTTTTTTTTTGTAGAAGGATGAAACGATAAAAATGATGCAAGAACACGTGCAAAACGCAAGAGATAAACTACAGCAGCTTCAAGTGGAGAATGATTTCAGACAAGACAGCGGATGTGACGTTGACATGTCGTCATCATCAACCGGAAATGACGTTGACATATCAAGAGACACTGTGATGGGCGAGACGGGGGTCATGACCCCAGAACATCAACCAATGTACCATCCAACATTGGCTGTAAATGGTCTTGATCTACACCACCTAACAAGAACAGAAAGTTTAGATAGATTCAGCAATGTTAAAAAACGATCATGTGATAGAAACAGTTTGCGAAGTATAGCTAGTTGTCAAAATAATAATACTACGAATAACTTTGCAGATATAAAAAATTCGATTGCGAAAAATTTGCATGTGGCACATACGTTGTCTTCCACGCTTAGAACGTCGATAGCTGATGAGTTAAACTCGTGCCGAAAACGGCCGATGTATCACGAAATAGCAGACACAGAAAGAGACATTGCTCATGCGTTCGAGCGTAGCTATAATTTTGAAAATGAGGACGTGTTATCGGTTATAAGCTCAGGTAGTGTGTTCACATACGATAATCCTGTATTTATGAGAGGAAGTGACTTTCGGCTAAGTGGGAGTAGCTATTATACCGGGCGCACAAGTAGACATTCGAGTTTCCGATCTATTGCGAGTTTTGCGTCCGACCTCACTGATAGAAGTCGTGGGTCATCTTTATCAAGGAAGCTTCGGTGGCCACGGTATATCCCGCCTCAACAAGATCACCTTATTCCACCACAGACTCATGATATGCCGAGGGTTGTAAAAATTGAAATGGTGAGGTCGACAGGGAAAATGAATTCCACATACGTATGAAAGTCATAAACTTTGTGGGACTCACGATATGCCGTTGGTTGGCGAAAATAATTCCACAACGTATGAAAAAGATAAATTTTGTGGGACTCACGATATGACAAGGATTGTTGAAACATTGTTAAGGTTGACGATGGAAAATGAATTCTACATAGTACAGACGTATGAAACACACAAGAAACCTGTTTTTAGTTTTGATTCTCGACCACCATTCCCTCGTAATGGTATAACCAGGGAACAGTTCTTTCGCTTTTCTCTAGTAATACGTCAATAACATCTAAGTTTCACTCAGAACACAATTAGCTAATTCGTCGTATGCGTCTGCTAGTCAAGAAGATGACTACGTCCATTGTCAGGTAGCATAGAGATGGACACTGATTGTGATCGCTTCTGTGGAGTTGTCCGTATTATACTCAAATATCATGTCATTGTACGAGTTGATGTACATCGTCTGGAGAGCGACGAGGCCTAAAGACCTCATTCAAACCCTGTACGAATCTTTCTCATTCATTGGCATTCATTGGACATACGTGTTTACAATGATTTTTGACTTTCTACCTATTGAATGTACGCATGTTTTAATATCATGGATTATTTTTTCCTTTGTTTTGTGATTTGGTTTTATAATTTACAAAAAAATTACTTGTATTTATGAAACATATGGAAACGTATCATTTGCTATCCAAGGTCGCCTTAAACATTGGAGAAAACTCGAATTTTTGGGGAAAATTACGTTTTAATATTATACTTACGATTTTCATGTTATGCCCAAACTAATTATGTTGTAAAAACTATTATTTTACCTATCTGTGAAGATTAATTTGAAAAATCCCCTACAGTTATTTCTTTGTTTTGCTGGCCCAAATGGATCCTTGGAGAGAATTTAATGAGCTTGAATCTGACATAAAACTTGGTATTCATTCATCTTATGATTGGTTCGGTAGTTTTATTTGAAAAAAAAAATATAAAACACATCCATTCAAAAACTCGCTGTTATCGGCTATAGAAAGGAACTACCTGCGCAGCAAAGTGATTTCGGATACTGTAGCAAATGATAAAAACTTGTGAAAACGTTTCCATTTGACACGTTAAATGAAATTAAAAGAAAATAAAATTATAGATGAATAAGAAATTTATATAAAACATGTCGCTGTAAAATGGTGGTATCATAACGTTGAAATCCAAATACTTTTGAAACGATAGTCTAACTGTATGTAGTGAACTTGCTAGCATACGTAATCAGTCGACGACGTCCACGTAATCTTACACTTTGTTCGTCCAGGGAACAGTGAAATTACACTAATTCCCTGGTTCGCCTATGTAGCCTACTGACCAAGTTATACCTACACTGGGCATGATTATAAAATGTTCCCGGTACACTATGTAAAATCTAAAATTAGAAGAACAGTAGTAGATTTGAAGAAATGAATATAATAACAAGAAACGTCATCTTTTGATGTGACAAAAATAAATGCCAGATAGATTAAATGTCGTGGAATAATAATAATAATAATAATAATAATAATAATAATAAACATGATTTATATAGCGCACGTATCCACCAATGGTGCTCAAGGCGCTTAAAAAAGCTATATCCACTCAATAACATCATATTACACTTTAATATCAAAAGAGTAGAATTGCATTGTTGTCCTCTTCCCTGGAGATCATCCCATGTTTGATCAAAATTGCATGTAACATATTATAATTTTCATCATTTACTTATGACATATCAGTTTTAATTTTATACCGTAAACACTCACCCACAATATATATTTAAACATGTTGATTTTTGTACATCTCAATGATATGGTGTTTTTATTTACTTATGCGTTTACACTGAACAAAATGGTGGGTTTTATATATGCGTTATCTACGGAAGTTTTTAAATATCGTTCTACTGATTTAAAAAAAACAAACAAAATCGATAACATTGACTATGTACAGAGGTAGGGGTAGTCAAATTGACAGTACAAAATAGCAACAAAGTGGGAATTGTCAAATTTGGCCACAAAAATTACGTATGTTTTGTTGAGTGCTCCCTAGGCCTTATGCATCACCTGTTTTACTACAGCAGAAACTCGGTAGCCTACTGTAACACTCACTGAGTTGTGCGACGGTCGTACGACGGTCGCACGACTAAACCGTCGCTCCCTGTGCGTGTGGTTGCTGCGATGGCAGTCTTCTGCTCGTCGGCCAAGGGGTTTAGTGATTCAACAGGAAAATCACTAAAAAAAAACCGCCGGACGACGAGTAGAAGACTGTCATCGCATCTGGCAACCACCCACATAGGAAGCGACGGTTTAGTTGTGCGACAATCGTACGACCGTCGCGCGATACAGTGAGTGCTCGGAGTGACATGATAGACCACTCCAATTGGAAAATTCACTCCAAATTATTGGAAATTCACTCCAAATGAGTGAGCCCACTCACTCTTTTGTAGTGGATTTTGAAAATTCACTCAATGAGAGTAGATTTGGAGTGCTGATAATTAATCTTTACGAGCAGTCCCTCAGCTGTCACACACTCAATAATTTCACTCGAAAAGAGTGAATTGTCATTATTGGCATTTCAAAGATCTACTCTTATAGAGTAGGTCAGATATGAGAATTAAAAAAGCACCCACTGGATTAATTATTGCATCCGTTATAAATAAGTAAAATGTAACTATAATCATCAGATTTATAACATTAAACCATCTTATTCTTTTTATTGAAGCATGTGTCATGCTTGTAAACACTGCTGAAAAAAAAAAACTGCGGCAAATTTTAGTCATTGCTATTTTTTTCATTATTCTTAAAAACACAGATCTCTTTAAATAGCGTGTGATTAGAAAGCATGTATTTGAAGAGATATTTGTTTGATTGTTTGTTTCATTCATTTCTCTACACATACATACATAACATGAAATCATTGTTAAATAAGAATAAGAACATGACAAAAATATTACAACAATGTGTGGATGGAAGCCAAATTATGTTTGAAATCAAACTTTAAGCCATGGCTACCAGTTAAAATCTAAATAAATTACCAAAGACAATTTCAAAAACTATTAAATGAAAAAAGCATATACAAATAAATAAGCAGTTTGGTCCATCCATTGACTTGAAGAATATTGTTTTGAAAAAGAAATTATTTTTGAAATTTAAAAAGAGATTGGTTAGTGGGGATGTGTTTGGTGTATACTACTAATAAAAATTCTATAAAGTGTTGCATTAAAATACAGTGAATTGACTGGTGGTTTAAAAAATGCATATAAGGCAGTACTGCTGTTGTGTGCGTCATACGAATTACCTTAAGGCTCTGACTTGAAATGTAAATCCGTCTCTACAAACGTTGTTTTATTTTCAAAATACCATACAGTATTTGTTTTGACAAATGCTCTTTTTTCAACAAAATGTTATTTTGTTCAGAATTGTGTGGTATTTTGTCTCAACAAAGTAGATTATTACGTTTTGTCTCAATGAAATCTCTCAACAAAATAGTATTTTTTTAACAGAATATTATTTCATCAAAAAATTATATTTGAGATTGGTATAGCTAATATTGCAAACACGCCACGTACATAGCCAAACGGCTAACTACTGTATGTACTTAAATAATATTTGTAAAAAGAAATGTGTGTGCTTAAACTATTTAATATGTATAGCTGACTAATAGCATACCTAAAACTGTAACTTAGGCCTATATAACCGTCGATTGTGGACCATAAATTTACGGCTAGATGGTGAACTTAGATAGCCCAATGTGCAGTTCCATGTAAGTGCCTACTATTCCGTAATTCAACCAATCAAATTGTGTTACGTTCTAGCCCTGTTGCTATGTCGAAATTGCACACGCGCAATCTTTCATAGAATTTTCAACTTTATCAATAAATAAAAGTAAATTTAATCCAAATCTAAGGACATTGACAATATAAAATATGTGTAACGATTCAACAGGAAAATCACTAAAAAAAAACCGCCGGACGACGAGTAGAAGACTGTCATCGCATCTGGCAACCACCCACATAGGAAGCGACGGTTTAGTTGTGCGACAATCGTACGACCGTCGCGCGATACAGTGAGTGCTCGGAGTGACATGATAGACCACTCCAATTGGAAAATTCACTCCAAATTATTGGAAATTCACTCCAAATGAGTGAGCCCACTCACTCTTTTGTAGTGGATTTTGAAAATTCACTCAATGAGAGTAGATTTGGAGTGCTGATAATTAATCTTTACGAGCAGTCCCTCAGCTGTCACACACTCAATAATTTCACTCGAAAAGAGTGAATTGTCATTATTGGCATTTCAAAGATCTACTCTTATAGAGTAGGTCAGATATGAGAATTAAAAAAGCACCCACTGGATTAATTATTGCATCCGTTATAAATAAGTAAAATGTAACTATAATCATCAGATTTATAACATTAAACCATCTTATTCTTTTTATTGAAGCATGTGTCATGCTTGTAAACACTGCTGAAAAAAAAAAACTGCGGCAAATTTTAGTCATTGCTATTTTTTTCATTATTCTTAAAAACACAGATCTCTTTAAATAGCGTGTGATTAGAAAGCATGTATTTGAAGAGATATTTGTTTGATTGTTTGTTTCATTCATTTCTCTACACATACATACATAACATGAAATCATTGTTAAATAAGAATAAGAACATGACAAAAATATTACAACAATGTGTGGATGGAAGCCAAATTATGTTTGAAATCAAACTTTAAGCCATGGCTACCAGTTAAAATCTAAATAAATTACCAAAGACAATTTCAAAAACTATTAAATGAAAAAAGCATATACAAATAAATAAGCAGTTTGGTCCATCCATTGACTTGAAGAATATTGTTTTGAAAAAGAAATTATTTTTGAAATTTAAAAAGAGATTGGTTAGTGGGGATGTGTTTGGTGTATACTACTAATAAAAATTCTATAAAGTGTTGCATTAAAATACAGTGAATTGACTGGTGGTTTAAAAAATGCATATAAGGCAGTACTGCTGTTGTGTGCGTCATACGAATTACCTTAAGGCTCTGACTTGAAATGTAAATCCGTCTCTACAAACGTTGTTTTATTTTCAAAATACCATACAGTATTTGTTTTGACAAATGCTCTTTTTTCAACAAAATGTTATTTTGTTCAGAATTGTGTGGTATTTTGTCTCAACAAAGTAGATTATTACGTTTTGTCTCAATGAAATCTCTCAACAAAATAGTATTTTTTTAACAGAATATTATTTCATCAAAAAATTATATTTGAGATTGGTATAGCTAATATTGCAAACACGCCACGTACATAGCCAAACGGCTAACTACTGTATGTACTTAAATAATATTTGTAAAAAGAAATGTGTGTGCTTAAACTATTTAATATGTATAGCTGACTAATAGCATACCTAAAACTGTAACTTAGGCCTATATAACCGTCGATTGTGGACCATAAATTTACGGCTAGATGGTGAACTTAGATAGCCCAATGTGCAGTTCCATGTAAGTGCCTACTATTCCGTAATTCAACCAATCAAATTGTGTTACGTTCTAGCCCTGTTGCTATGTCGAAATTGCACACGCGCAATCTTTCATAGAATTTTCAACTTTATCAATAAATAAAAGTAAATTTAATCCAAATCTAAGGACATTGACAATATAAAATATGTGTAACATATGTAAATAATTTGAATAACAAAAGAATGTTAAAAATATAAGAATTGTAAAACAGTTATTAACTTTATTTTATTTTTCACGTAGCCTGACAAAATCAAAATAGTAGGTGCCTACATGGGACCGCAGTTCTATAGTGTTAAGTTCACCATGATGTTGTGAACGCGTTCTGCGGAGTAAAAAGGTAAATTTACCGTATCGATTTCCATTGGTTTACGTAAAATAATTGAATTATATAAATGCACATATTCTGTGGTACGTAATTGAAATAAAAACTTATATAATAAATTTTATTTATGATTGTAAATAAATATAATTGATGTATCAAAAGATAATCGGTGTGATTAGTTTTGTTTTGTTTTTATTTTCTGAGCATTGATGTTTGCTCTACACATCAACTGTACTGAATAGCTGCGGTCATGCCACAGTATCTCTAGCTGAGGCATATCAACCCCGATTGCTTAATTTACGTACGGTATTCAAGATCGCAGTACACCTCCCAAGCCAAAATTGGACTATATATATAATTAGTCTAGTCGAATTAGAGTAAAATGATGTCAACCTAGAAAAAAATTGACCCCAAAGCAAATTTGGTATCATTAGAAGTGCAATTTTCAATAGATTAAGAAAATCATATGCCTCAATTACGAAACGTAGATCATTTTTCTGAAGAGGGCGTTTTCAAATGGCGCCATAAATTAATCTAGTCACACCATATCTCGGTAACCAATGATTGTAGAAACTTGGTTTTTCCTTTATATTGTTCAGGATATGCATGTTTATATTTGCTCTAACGGAAAAGTTTTACCTAAAGTGACCAGAAATAGCATTTTTGACATTGACCTAAGTTTTACCATCTATATCTTCGCAACCATTTCCTGTAGACAGTTGAATATTTTTTTGAAATGTTCAGGACACTCATGTTTTTATGTGCTCTAATGGAAATGTTTTTGAAAAAGTTAACAAATAATTAGACCCTATATGATAGCTGGTTACCGATATATTAATTATTATTAAAACAAGGTTAAGACCGTGGAAAACGGTCAATAAATGTCATACATGGATATCCTGAACAATTTAAAAGATAAATCAACTCTGTACTACATGGTTGCTAAGATAGGGTAAAACTGACCTCAAAGTTCGAAAATACTTTTATGGCCATTTTTGGTAAAACTTTTCCTTTAGAGCCAATAGTAACATGCATGTCCTGAACAATTAAACAAAAAATTCGGCTCTGTACGACAAATGATTCTGAAGATACAGACGTTAAAACTAAGGTCAAAGATCAAAAAACAATTTCCGGTCATTTCTAGCAAAACCTTTTTATTAGAGCAAATAGAAACATGCATGTTCTGAATAATTTAAAAGAAAATTCAACTCTGTAGAACAAACGGTGAAGATATTGAAATATGGCTAAAAACTGAGGTCAAAGGTCAAAAATACTATATCCTGTCATTTTTAGTAAAACCTTCCCATTAGATCAAATAGTAACATGCATGTCCTGAACAATTTAAAAGAAAAATCAACTCTACAGGACAAATGGTTGTGAAGATATGGATATTCGATAAAACTGAGGTCAAAGGTCAAAAACATCATTTTCGGTCGCTTTTGGTAAAACTTTTCCATTAAAACAAATATAAACATGCATATCCTGGACAATTTAAAAGAAAAACCAAGTTTCTACAGTCATTGGTTACCGAGATAAGATATACTAGGTTCATTTATGGCGGCCATTTTGAAAACGCCCTCTACAAACAAATTCTCAACGTCTAGTAATTGAGGCATACTATTTTCTTAATCTATATAACATTTTGCTTCTAATGACACCAAATTTGGTTTGGGGCAATTTTTTCCGGGTAAAAAGTTAATTCGACTAGACTAAATGGTAACAGACTATCGACAAAATGTCGAAGATTGTTTTCATCCTCAGACCTAGCCTGTCTCACAGGCCTTATGGTCGGGTTTATGGACGTCTCATACTCCCTTATTTTAGTTTAGCCATAAGGTATATTAGAACAATTCAGGCGTGACCATTCGTACCCAAAATACGAGTGCGAATGGTCACGCTTGATTGAACTATTTTGACAAAGGTAGAGATTAAATTTAAAGATAACCCTAAAAAATTATGGGAAGAACTTAATCAATTAATTGGTAGAAATAAAAA
>JAOTQE010084378.1:0-15367 GCA_025631205.1 Nesometra sesokonis
TAATCTACAAACGTCGCCTAGAGTAATTGATTTTACCCGGCAGAACAAAAGAACAAAACTCCACTGTTCAGGGCGTTAGGCCTATCTAATCTGACACACAATGACCCCGAGGGGTCAAATTGCTGTACAGATTAGGATTAGCTGCTTCGCAGCAATTATAACAATAGAGGCTGGTAATAAAAAGTAATTAAATAAATATCAAGCATCTACATGTAAACACAATACAGACATTTTTGCCACAGAGTCTTCAGTAATTTTGAATCATCTCACAGGCTCCCGGAATAATCAAAATTTCTCCAAGAACTTGGTTTTCTCAAGTAAATTCTCCAGGGTTTGTGAATGTTTCACAATTATGGAACAAATTGTTTTAATTTAATTTTTGAGAGTTTGACTTATAATTATGGAAGCATGTGGTGTAGCGGTAGGAATTTTGGCATCCAATCGTAAGGTCGGCAGTTCAAGTCCGAGGCTCGCCACGTGTTTGTGCCCTTAAACAAGGCACTTCATCTGCAGTTGCTTCTTCCCTCCCAGGAGTGCTGTAGTAGTGGGTACCTAAGAGATTCGAATTTCATGCGCTGAATTATATATCATGCATGTAATAATGTGGAGAGCGCCCTGAGACTTAATTGTATAGAGCGCTATATAAACGCCTACATATTATTATTATTATTATTATTATTATTATGATTATTCTTATTATTATTATTATTATTATTATTATTATTATTATTATTATTATATTAAATGCCATTTTTGGGAAATATGGAAAAATATTTAGCTGTAGCAAAATATTAAATGTGCAATTTGTTCAATATTTTTCCTCAGCTCATACAGTGTTTTTTGCTATCCCCTCAAAGGCCTTTAATGTTATATAATTATTGCATAATTATTCTACCCTTTATGTAATGGTATTGAACCATGATAACCTCCGTTTACACATTTTATGTATTGCCTGACATTCTTACTGAAGATACAGATCTTTTATTTACGAAAACATACTTGGTACAATTTGTTTCCTTGTTAGCGAATAATGTATTCATTACTATTTTATTGAAGTTATTTTGCTAATAGATTAACCAGCTTAGCTATAACACTTAAATTCCCTTTTGTTGGTGGGGCTCTTGTTTGGTTTGGAGCGTCAAACCAGAAACAGTGGTGGGAGAGAGAGAGGAGGAGGGTAGGGCTATGAAGCTAAATTAAACTGTTGGTCGTATGTGTAGCATGGCTTATGTTCCTTTTTCAAAACACAGGGGAAAAGTAGGGAGTTGTCTCCCTATGTACTACCCAATCACCACCAGAAAGACCCCAAGAAATACCCCATTGTTATCAAGTCTTGGACTTAATAAGTTATCCTTGGTGTATTACCATACACACCAAAATATTCCATCTGTTAAATAAATATTGAAAGAAATATTTATATTGTTTATTGTGTTGTGTACTGTTGGAAAAATGTAATATTTAAAAGATTTTTAGATGCCATACATGCTCTTTGCTGGTTATTACTATTCAACTAAACACTTATACTTGTTTTTTTGTAGTGGCACCAGTGATCCATTTGTCAAAATCCTATTACTTCCAAATAAAAAGAGCAAGATGGAAACAAAGGTGAAGAAAAAGAAGCTAAACCCAACGTGGCATGAAACATTCCTATTTGAAGGTAATTTTTTTTTTATTTAACGGCAAAGCTACCAAAATAGATTATATATAGCACAAGAACGAGCACAGGCAATGTTTGTGTTTATTGAGAACAGGGGAGAATGTATATGGGCGGGTTGCACATTTGCATTATTTGGAATACAGTCGTGCTTTACTTACTACTAGCTAGGCCTAGGCTAACTTGGCCCACGCATAGCCTTGTTTGTAATGCAAAAAATATATTGGTGACAATTCTCGCTCAGACTTAACTCGGACATTTAATAAACAAATGTGAGTTTCATGGATTTTTAGCAGTACTGGCAGTCTAATGGTGGAAGGCCTAAGCTTCACTCAGGTAAGATCAACTAAATAAAATCATATGGTTTCCAGCTTTTAATGGAGTTTGCTATCGTTAAACGTGGACCGTTACCTCGACTTGAGTTACTCATCTGCTAGCAGGTTACTGTGTGACCGTGTGAACATGGCTATGTGTTTGTTTCACTGACTGAGTTAATAATATGTAAAATCCTGGAAGATTTTGGTGAAAAGGTCTGTATGGGATTAATGTGTCATTACATGTGGGAGAAAAATAAGAACCCCTAGTGCAGTAAACGTGTACTTCCAAATTATTAGAGCGCCACTACCTATAGTACATTAACATTGATTGTATAAAGACATTCATGAACAATCTCCCACATGTCAAGTAATAATGATAAATCAATTTATAGCGCTTTTTAGCAAGGTCTTAAAGCACTTCACTTTATTATCTCAGTCATTAGAAAACCAATGAAACACATACATAGTTCTATTAGGAGTCATTTGTAAATGTTACAGCGGTAATCAGCACATTTGGGATTTTTATCATCCCAGTATCAACTTAAGGTCTGTTTACACTAATTTGATAACGATCAACTGTAAATGAACAAAATTAAGTTATACATAAATAAATTAAATGTGATGAAAGAAATCTTCTTACTAGAATGATTCAGTCACCATTTAACTTTTATATTGTGACAAAAGAGTTTGAAAATGATGTCATCATTAAAATTTTTAAACATCAATGATTTTATCATTTTTATTGTCATTTGATATTTATTGTCATTTGATTTGTGAAAATAAAGTTTTCATTGTATACACAAGGTTCATCTTTCAGTCTAGAAACATCTCAAATTTGTTTAAATTACTAAAGAAAAAAACGTCTTGACAACCTTTTATCATTGAGTATTATCATCATAGAACAGACCTTTATGTTCCTCTCTGGGGAAGGCCAACAATACAGTAGCTGCACTTCACAGTTACTTCAGAAATTGGAACAAAACCTTTTAAAGTCATAGCTAATTTTAAAATATTGCAGCTTCAATCATGACTTTTGGCACTTTAAACTTCTAAGGTACGCACTTATACTCCTCAGTGAGAAAGGCAACATGGATGTCTTACCTAAGGACACAAACTGCCCAGCATGTGTTACTTCTTCTGACCTCATATTTCTAAACTTCAACAACTGCACCACATGCTACTGGTGTATACCTGCCAATCTTTTTTGGCACCAATGCGTGAGGCAATCTCTGCTACTAGTGCTGGGCCATATTTTCTTGGATTTCTCTGACAAGCAAAAAAAAACCATCGTCTGCCATTTTTTTGGCTAATTTCGTCCAAATTACAACCGCTTTTGGGGCCGTTTTTACTGTATTTTGCTCTATTGCCTCATGGGTGAGAATAACTTATTTCCATGACTGCCTATTATGAGAATTCTGCTAATGCCTGAGAAAAATTATCTATGCCTGAGACGTTCAAGATAGGTCCCAATGCATGAGACTCATGCATTACAGCAGGCTTGCATGTTGGGTTTTAAAAAACCTACAGTAACTTAAGATTGAGGGCTTATTGAGCTATCAGGCTTATGAAAACTTGTTTTATTAAGCAAAGTTATCCTTTGGCTTCTAATAATAACAGACAATGACCACAATAACTAGTAAGAAAGTTTGTAATTTATGCTGTTATTACCATACAGTACCTTTGCCTTATCGCTTGATTACTCAATGATGACAAAAGGCAATCATTAGAAGATGATTATGTTGTCTAGAATGTTCCTCTGGAAAATCTCTCTTAATGGCTTTACAGTTAGCTCTTTAAATAAAGTTCTCTGTGCATTAAAATCTTCCAAATCCGACAATCCTTTGAACTGTTCATTATGCCTGTTTTTCCAGACATTCTTTGGAGATTGATTCATGGTTACGTGTTTACATTGGTTTCATGGTTTTAGGACCTTTGAAAACGGCATCCGTTTTGAGAAAGTTTAAAATTTGTGCTCATGTTATTAATGTATAGTACTTTTACCTTATTGCTTGACTAGTCAAGAATGGCAAAATGTGAGAATTAGAACAAGATTATGTTTCTCTAGAATTTTCCTTCTAAAAAGTCTTGCTTAATGGCAGCTTGCAGTAGCTACAGTTAGCTTCTTAAGGTAAACTTCACTGTCACTTCTCTTAAACCAGACTACCTTTCTGACTGTTCATTTTGTTTTCCATTTTCTAGAAAGTTTGATTTAAAGAAATTAATTTTAACCTGTATCATTAGTTTTATAATTTTGGGACACAGAAAAACATTTAAGTTTAGTAGCACGAAATTCTGTTTCCTATGGGAAGGAGGTAGGAAATTTGTTTTGGAGAAAGTTTATAATTTCTGCTGTAGTTAACATTCAGTGCTTTTGCCTTCCTGCTTGATTACTCAAGTAGGGCCATAGGTGAATTATATAAATATCATAGAATTATATATATTTTTAAGTGGGGATCCTCCATCCTATTTTTTTGTTTTATTTTTTTTTATTTATGATAAACCCAAATTTGTTTTAAATAAAATAGAATTAATTAATTATGACTCATGTGCCTAAGATGTTATGATTGTTTAATTCATGATACACTGGGGCGTATTATTTGCAAAAGTTCCACCCTCCCTCACCAAGCCCACCCTCTGGTCCACTAAGACTTTCTGTGTTGCCCTTCCCCAACCTCGGAAAATGGATCTGCACTGGTGAGTGTGCCAGAATTTAACAATTAGATTAGGTGGTTATTTTGTTTAGAATGTTCCTTCTAGAAAATCTTAACGCCCTTACAGTTGGCTACTTAGATAGCCATAAGTAAATTTTAAAAAACGACAATCACTCGGACTGTTCGTTTCGTCTGTTTTTCCTGACAGTAAGTTTAGTCCTGTTTAAAGTATATTGGTTTTATGATTTTTAGACTTTAAAAAATGTTGTTTTTAGCAGAATTCAGTTTTTTTTAGAGTGGTTTTGCGGGAAAGTTTGTAATTTTCCGGCATTATTATCAGACCTACTGTATATTGTTTTATTACTCAAGGATGGAATAGGCAATATTTTGAGCATTACTATATTTGTCTAGAATCTTCTAGGAAATCCCATTCAACAGCTTTTGAGTAATTTATTTTATTTCCCATAAGGTTGGTTTTGGGAGAGATAACTGTATATGTTGTTATACCTTGAGTGCTTTTGCATTTTTGGGTGTTGTTGCACTAAACAAAATGAGTGCCACTGGAGTGAAGAGTATATGTGGCCTAGCTGGTATGCCAAAGTGAAATGGATCTTTTTTTACTGCAACAACCTAGTGAAGTACTATTTATGGTGAAAATTACTATCTTGAAGGATTTTTCGGTTTTGGATCCTACCACTATTTAGTAATAGCAATTATGTTTCATTTTATAATTCAGTTTAAAAACAAGACAAAGTAATCGTGAACGATTACACCCTCGACTATGTTTTGAAGGAGGTTTTTTCCTCTTGTGTTTGTTAGTTTGTGTGTTCATTTGTGAACAGCCTAAAGCCATAGTTTTCACTATTTTCCTACTTTCACTATAATAGGGAAGTAGGAACACAGAATAAACATACATACTCTATTCAGGGTCAAGAAAAGTTATGTTTGGAATTTCAATGGCAATAGCTGATAGGACCAGAGTATATCAGTAACTGTATTTTTTGTCACTTAAGAGAGGGCAATAGACACAAAATCATATAGATTAGAATCCAGAATTCATGTGGTAAGGCGGACCAGCACTAAACCTCGGGAGGACCTAGATACGGTTGGTACTGACATTGCCTGAACATTTGAAGTAAATTGGCCCAATATTTTTTGAGATATGGATGCAGACAGACAGACGGAGCTCATTGCGATATCCTCTCCCCACTATAGTGGGGCGAGGGTAACAAAGATGTTTAAATGTTACCAGTGTTGTTTTTAAATAACACAAATTTTTTATTGTGATTCATTCATTTCTTTATACATATTCACTATGTAAAGTAGTAAGTTTGGTAGACTATAATTGAAAGATTATAAAATTCCCACCAAATATCTTACAAAAAACACTTAGATTTCACCTTGTGTTACAGATCAGAGTGTTATATTTATTATAAGTTATTATTACATACTGTGTGTTTAATAAGTATTATGCTTAGGTAGGCCCTATTTTAAAATACACAAATATATACTGAGATGAAAAGCTCTGGTTAAAACTATGGGTCCCAAAGTAACTGCAAAAGTACTATTTGCTGACGGGCTCATCGAGAGCCTTTCATCTCAGTATATATTTGTTTTATATACTGGATTCCTACATTGTTGTTCATTGTTTGGTTTGAATAATTGATTATGTGCAGCTTTGAACACTTGGGTCGCAACTGGTACCAGCACCGGCTCACATGAGATAGCGCCATCTGGTATTAAAATTGGGGCAGAATCCATAAATAGTCTTTTACAGTACTATTTACAGATCCGTAAATATTACTTTGGTGGTTGGATTATGTTTGATCACGTGTCACACTTTTAACCAATCAGTGAACAAGGATAAATCATTCCAGTTTATGAATAATTATAGTTGGTAAGATGGTAAAATTATGATGTACTCAAAACAATTTAAATAGAAAAAAAATAAGTGTAAAAAGGGGAAGTTGGAGGGTATATTTTCATGTGATTCTGTACTGTTGTGTACATTCCAAAAAGTTACTGTAAAGGCCGGCACTCATTGCGTCATGTGACAGTCGTACGATGGTCACACGACTAAAGCATTGCTGCCTGTGTGTGTGGTTGCCGGATGCGATCACAGTCTTCTACTGGTCGGTTGACAGTTTCTTTAGCGATTTCTCTGTTAAATCACTTAAAAGACAGTCAACTGATGAGTAGAAGACTATCATCGTTTCTGGAAACCACACATGCATTGAGCGACAGTTTAGTCGTGTGACCGCCGTACGACAGTCACACGACGCAATGAGTCCCCGGCTTATAATATAATAATTCAAATCAATTTAATAGTTAATAAAGCAGTCTATAAAATAAGCTTCTATTCATCAATTTAATATTGCATTTAGTATAATTTATGCTGAATTTTCAATTAGTTTATCACAATGTAATTTAATATATCTACTTGGTTTTGTTTTAGAAGACTAATATTTCCATTTGTACACTTGTTCCCAAAGGAACTTTAAGTTTGTACTTTACACTCCACAAGTTGAAAGCCATTAAGATTAAGACCTAAGAAACAGTTGGGTTTTTTTTTTAGCTTAAAGAACATTAGTAAAGGTTAAAGGTTGTGAAGTGCAAAATACTGGGTCTCTATTAACAGCGAGAGAAGAAAACAAAAACCTCCAAGCCAGCACCCAAATCGTACAGTAGTAAGGTGATATGGCTATGTTGCTGGCCATCTGCCATCATGTACTTTAGCCAGCACTGGTTGAGTTTTGGCTATCCCAGATGTGGGCGCCTCATATACTGATAGACGTTTAAAGATTGAGTTGAAAATGAAATGAGAACACAACAAGCCATGAATGAGAGAACAAACCAATTGTGTATTTTATGCTGAGATTTAAAAATAGATAGGCCTACAAATTTAGGACATATTGCTATTAAGTTTAAAATTTGAAGTAAATTTGCTTGACCAAACTCTGTCTTGTTTTTTTTTCCTGCAGGTTTTCCTTATAATAAATTACAAGAGCGAATTCTGCATCTACAAGTACTTGACTACGATAAATTCAGTAGAAATGATGCAATAGGTGAAGTAAATATACCACTGTGTGATATTGAGCTGGCCAAAGAAACAACCTATTGGAAAAACCTGTTACCAAGCAAAAAATCAGCAGTAAGCAACATTTATCTACCTTAATTACCTCCACCAACTAAGTTGGCAAGGTTATTTTTCAGCCTATGTTTATTAATCTGTCGCTGTGTGTATGTCTGTGAACAGCCTACAAGCTTTCATCAGAAACTCTTGAAACTTGGTTACAGTGTTTCTTGACTAAAGATCTCGGGCGACTAAATTTTGAATGGGTAGGGTCAATTGTCAAGGTTATTATCAACAAAAAAACCTTTCTGCCAGCCTATATGCTTCTGTAAAATTACAAAATCCTTTAATTTCAATGTATTATGTATGCAGTTTGACTCTGTGGTGATATACTGGTTTTTGACCCGTAAGCCTCAAGTTTAATTCTCATAATGGGTTTTTTTTTCTCATTTTTTTATTCCTATGTTGGCTGCTCTTTTTTCCCATTGTTTTGTTAAAGTAATAAATGTACTTTAAATATTTATACTTCTCTTAGTTCAATGGGAGCATACGCCATTTCACGGTTTCAACTGTGCATATGCGTTACCAAGGTCAAGTTATAAAATGATGCGCGGGTCTTATTGAAAGGAATATATTTGCCATACGTCGGTTTATCACTTGACCTTAATGTGCCCATGCGCAGTTGAAACCGTGAAATGGCTTTTACATCAGAAAATGATGATGTTGGTGGCGGTATACACTCATGGAGCGCCCTCTAGCTTTTTACTGTACTGGCTCTGGTATAAGCCTACCCCCTTGCACGATATCATGTCTGAGTTTGTGTGCAATTATAACCAATGATTCAAATATGTCTTCATGTTTTCCATTCTGCCACATGCATACTTTAACCTTCTGAATAACAGAATGTATGCCTAATAAACCTTTTTAAGTCAAAAAGTCATAAAACTAATGGACATATTTAAATTTGAAAATCTCATCCAAACTGTCTGGAAAACCAGAGAAAATAGATGGCATGCGCGGATCCAATGAGGCACATCCCCGCCCCCCTCCCACCCCTACCCTTTTGACTTGGCAAAATATTATTTTTTTTTAAATAATTTTATGAACACTGTAGCACCCAATTTTTCTGTGCCCTAGGCGGGCGCTAGACCCATGCCTAATGACATTAGTTTCCTGGTAAAATCTCACACATGCTTGTCTATCTTGGCATTGGTCTAAGCTTCGCTAGATCCGCCCCTGGATTGTCCGAAAGGGTATAAAAGATGGAAGTTGACTGTGTAACATAAAATGAAAGTGAGAAATCATATATTTGCATGAAGTCATCAACAATTATTAATTCGGCCTAAAAAAATACTTTGCCCTTTTCTGTTTGACATTTTAGAGTAGTGGAAGACATATTTTTTTTCTTTTTTTTTATTTAGCTTGCAACATTAAGGTGTTTTAAGCACTGTACTTTCCTTCACACAGTTGTATTCCAATCCATTTTTTTAGTTTGATATACAAAAATAAGGGTATTTTTGAATTAATATTTTTAAAAACTAAAAATAACTTTTGAACATGGCCTTTTCATAGGGGCAGTGGATGAAGAAACACAAACGTCCTTTTTTTAGGCCTTATTTGTGTCAGCAAATAAACTGTTGTTTAGTTGTGGTAGTGACTGGGAATAGAAAGACTTTGTGATTCTTGCACGATCATTAATAAGCAAATCCAGTAACACTTATCAATTTGTATTTCAATACAATAATGAAATTCATGCCTCTAACTAAATTATTTCTATTATTTATCTTGGACCTTGTCAAATTCATATTTGTCAATGAGAAATCCAATGGCACTTTTATCAAATTTCCAACGATTCATATACAATAATTTAATTTAATTCCTTCAGGGGCCCATTTTCAGTAATGATATGCCATGAATATCAGGAATCTCTAGTGAAAATTCAGTCTAATGGTTATATCAAAGTAGTGTACTTCCGTACATAATATTACAATATAACCACATCTTATGATTTCCTTAAATGCTATTATTAGCAGTAATAATCATTTGTTGAAATAAAGTCATTTTTGTCAAATTACATTCATTGCCTTTGTATAGACATTCCATATTTGTTCCATTAATTAGGGATAATAATAGAATAAATGGCATAGTCGCTTGGTGGATAACATGCTTTCCTTCCAATTCAGACATTCCGGGGTCAAACCTTGCGCATTCCAGGTTCTTGGTTACTTGGTTGTAGAAGTGGAAGCTTAGAGCTTATACACCTGTCCCTGTAACAAATAGTACCACACCATGAGCCTCATAATAAGACTTGGTCATCATGTAAGGGGTGAGAAAGCTTGGTCTTGGATAGGACATCAAAAAAGTAATGATTGTATCTATAGGAATTTTTTTTTTTGAGTGTACAAAGCCTTACCAATGTGCTCTTACCAGATACTTTCAATCAACCCTCCCTCCCCATTGGGTCACATAGCGTCATCTGCTTCCATCCTCAACACAAACTTATTGCATACAGGTAATGTGAGTAAATCTTACCCAAGTACACAAGCAGGTTTCAAACTTAGCCAAAAGATTGATTCAGAAAATATATTTCCTTCTGATACAATTATAATATTATTTTGTTATGTGCCATAAGTTTACCGTCGTAGTTGTGAAATTACAACCACGTCTATCTCCTCCTTTGACTCCAGGTATTAATTTGTTTCTGTTGATTTATCAATTATGTCTTTATCTGATAAGTGTGCATATAATCCTAGTATACGTAACTGGAGACAATCTCACAGGTTTCCTCAAAGGCCTGTTTACAGTAAGTTTTATATGTACATATTTACAAGGCAATTAGCGAAATTAACGCAGTTGCCATAGCAATATTCTTCAGCTATCTTAATATCATCAATTGACTAGATGGTAATATTGATATCGATTGACGAATTAACGCACCATTCATGAAGCATGCTGATCTATCGTCATCGCCTAAGGCGAGGGAAGCAAAGTATTACACATAATTTAATTCCTGCGGTAGTGCACATTTTTTTTTAAATTCCGATGTTTTTTCATTCATATGATTAACAAATCAAAAAAATATATCGATCAAAACGAAGAAAAATCAATGAAAGATCATGTTCAAGGTCATTGATAGTAGACATTGAAATTTATAGTTTATCAATTCAAATGTTTTATTTATTCATAAGATTTATAATGTATTCACAAGATAGCCAAAGTAAAATCATTGATTTTACTTTAACTGTCTTAATCAATGAAAGCATAATAAATATTATTTCATGTCCAACAATTATCCCAAGAATGATATAAATCCTGAATTTTATTTTGAATGATATATTAATTTCATTAATTTATTCATTAATTTTTCTTTATTTTATATTTACACTATGATAATTCATGATGCATTTTTTCGACTATTTTTTAACTTGCAGTTTTGACAACTGCAAGTTAATTTTACAAATTCTCAATACAGAGGCTTTTTTTTTCATATTTGACAAAGCAAAAAATTATTTTAAATGAAGATGCCCTTTTTCATTCTTGCAATATAAATTTTTAATTTCAGATGTTTCTAATTAAACCTGCATCACTCTATTACCAATTATTTTAATCCAGATATTCTTTTTATTCCTATAATCCTACAAAATGTAATATAAAAAAATTCATCAAAAAATGTTTAATATTTGAGATTTTCTAAACCGCATTACTCCATGAATGTCATAAGACTTTATGGAAATGGAATGAAGCTTAAAAGGGTTTCTGTCACCTGTTTGATCTTAGCTATCAGTATCTTCACTGAGAAAACATCATAAATCGTTAAAGAGCTGGGTTTCTGTTCCATTTCAGTAACAATAAATATTTCTGTAATTGTTGCAAAAATGACAAAACCTTGATGTAATATTGATGTATGAATCAGAGCTTACAGAATTTTAATTAATTGCTTGCCGGTGAACAACTTTAAATCATGGTTGCCCAAGACAAATTTCACTTGCCCTCATATAAGACTATATAATATTGAATGCCTTTGATGGGGATACTGAAAAATATTGTACGAGCTGTGAGGAAATATTAAACAAATCAAAGACGTTCAATATTTTCTAAAAGTGAATACAATATTTTTCAGTATCTCCCGAAAATAGGCATTCAATATTATAATTATTCAATAATAAACATTAATAGTTAATAGCAAATTCAGATTTATCAGGGTCTAGCTAGGCTTAGGTCTAGGCCTAGGCTGATCAAAAAGATCATTATCTTTATAACGTAGATATTAGCAAAAAAACATAGCAACAATTCTTTATATTATCTTTCTGAGTATTACAGCTTCTTTTACTTTACTCTTTCAATGTATTTGTTTTTAGTGTATTTTTACCTTATGTTTTACTTGTAGTAATTAACATACCTGCCAACATTTGTGTTCTCGAAAGCTGTAGGCCGTCTCGTCATCAATAAGTTGGATGAATAAAATGAGCCAGTGCCCTTTCGTCTTACCGCACTTTACTCCGATGAGCAAAAATAAGGTCATTTCACCCCGATTCTCGATATTCGGGAAATTCAGGCTAAAATGCTTATCTTGGTGCCAATTCCAAACATATTTTTGTGTTTTTCGGTGGATTTCATAGTTTCCCTTATGTACATTTTTGTCTTGCTATTAAATTTCAAAAAGCGGTAGGATTTCCATGCAAAAGCGGTAGGTGGTAGGTCGAAAAAGTGGTAGCGGTATGAATTAAGGTTATGGAGTTCATGCGATTGTTGCACATCTCATTTTGATTGTGCCTCTGTTTTAAAAGAGAAACAATAAAAGTTATGTTTAAGAGCTATTTCATTTCTTTTAAATATAATTTGGAAATGAATGCTCCTTTAAACAAGTATAAATAAAATTATTTAATTTTGTTATTAAAGCCAATATGTTACATGGCCATGTGTGACAATTTTTTGTGTGAGTGATGATAGAAATATTGTATAGTAATATAAAATGAAGTTTAATAATAATATTACTATTAATGTTTTTTGCAAGTAAAGTGATGTCTATATAATTAGTTATTAATGGAGGATGAAATGAACAGTTGGCATGTGGAAAAAACATATGCGACATTTTGTATGATGATAAAATAATGTTCAGTAATATTTAATGTTTAATATTAATGTTGTTTTTTTTTTAGTTAAGCAATGAATATCTACAGTATATATTATTTAAGAGTTTGAATAAAATCAGTTAAAAAATGAGAATGATATGCCTTTAGTCTGAGACTACTACTATAGTAGTCTCAGCTTCAGTATACAATATGTTGGGATCATTTGGCACAGTGGTTGTGGTTAAGGTAGGAAGTTAAAATCCCATGTTTGCTTGCTTTGTTGTTGAGACACCTTGGATGAGACACTTTGCATTGCTTCAATGTACACAGCTGCACAATGGGTACCATCATATTTCTGAGAAGTAATCTGCAATCACTTCACATCATCCATCCATTGTTTCTTTAGTTATCACTTTTCCCTTTTCTTGGATATTATACAGTAACATTTTATTTGCAATTTGCCCGTTTTATGCATCCCATTCCAGATGTTAAATGTTCAAATAGAAAGTAATTCAAACAATTTTTCTTTGTTTCTTATTTTGTAGGGTAAGCTGGGTGATATTCTATTTTCAATCATGTATGTCCCCTCTCAGGGTCAACTCACGGTAGTAATAATGAAATGTAGAAACCTTCAAGCAAAGGATATAACTGGCAAATCAGGTATATATATTTTATTTATATACAGCCTTTTCTTAGAATTGGTAATTGCTATGAAAGTATAATGTATGCTTCAGGTATTGAAATACATCGAGTTGAAGTTAAATCCAAACACGAAAGCATGTATCTTAATACTTGAAACCCGGAGGTTTTATACCACCATGCTTGGAGCATACATCATACTTTCATACCTAAGATAGTCACTATACAAAGGTTTACATGTAACAAAGCGTTATGAGTGCCACTGAAATGGAGGTTACTGGCGCTATAAAAGTTTCGCTTTATTATTATTTTAATATTTTGGAAAATTTCTTACACAACACAACTGACATTCGAGAACCAAATTTTATGTTAAACCAGATCTCTTATATTTTAAAATCATGTAATCAGTTTAAACATAGGTAAACTTGACTCTCTAGATGAAACAAATTGGATAACTGAAAAAAATTGATGATCTGAAAGGTGGGCGGTTTTTGGGAGGGTCAGCCATATAATAAGGTATATACTGTAGATCTCTTTATGTTTGCGCGCCCTTAATTTTCGCGAATTTTGTGATGAATTGACGATCGCGAAAATTCAATGCCACGAAAATCTCAAGAAAAAATAGGGGATTGACCATGTATAGGTCGAGACCACGAGTGAAGGCCGAAACAGGTCTAGTCTGGGGCTAGGCCGAGACAGGCTGAGAAGATCGTCTACATTACTGGAGGCTGCCATTTTATAGTAACCTAGGTGGCGCTATACACTTCTGATTCTCACAGTAATCACATTATTTATAAATTGAAAAATATTTGCTAGATAAAGTACCGATGAAAATACGACCGAAAATACATTTTTTTTTTTCAAAACTGCATTTCCAATCAATTATCAATAAACCATCATAGCCTAATGGAGGGCAGTATTTCTACATGGCAATGGGTGAATAAAATCATGGAAATTGTCAAGTGAAAACGGCTTAGACCTAGGTCAGGAGACAGCGTTGGTTCGTGGTCATGATGCTAGCCTAGGCCAGGTACTGTAACCTTGAGGTAGGTGAATCGGGGGCCTATTAAACATTGTTTATCACGGACAAGCACTCTAGTTTTAAAACTAACATTATGATTGTCCTCAACTAAAAATTAGTTTCTGAACAAACAACTGATTTATGTCCAATGTAATAATGGGGAAAAATCGTGAAAATTATTGTGTTTTAAAATCATCCCATCGCAAAAATTAAAGTTGTGAAATATTAACAATCGTAAAATCGTGAACATTTAGGGCCGCGAAAACAAAGGGAACTACAGTACTTAGGTTTTACATTAGATTCTTAGTAGGCCTGTTTAGATTTGAACTAGGCTTAAATAAATTGTGCAGACATGTTAATTGTCACTCTTTAAGGAGTAGTCTAGTCTGTACTGCTATACATCTTTTTCACACTAAGTACACTACAACCAGTTTAATATTAAGTACATGCGTTGCCAGATTTAAATTATTTGCATTAGAGTGGAAAATAACCAATACTGACTATCAAAGGATGAGTACCCGATGAAATGGACTTTATAATAATTCAACTTGAATAGGATACAATAGAAAACAAAGGCAACAGACCTCTAAACCTGTTTAAAATAACCCCCATGCTCCATAACGCAAGCTGCTGATTTGGAATAATTTATCAGTAATTTTTTTATACTGAAAAAAAATTTAAATAATAGTAGCGTATCTTTTAGAATAAAGTATAATAATGTTACAGCAAGAACAGCAACAAGGGCACAAAATGGTGCATTTTGTAAAAATGGACTAAACTGAGTGTTTCATTATTAGATGAAAATTTACACTCTGTAAAAAGTAGTAATACTGTACTGTAATTTTCACCTAAATAAAAAAAAGCATTAAAGATGTATTGTCACTTGAAAAATGACAAAAAATGGATTTTAAAATTAACTTGCTTATTTTAAAGAAATACA
>JAOTQE010084389.1:0-15365 GCA_025631205.1 Nesometra sesokonis
CGAAGTCCATTCGTGGCCCGAAATTATGGGCCCAGCGACCTAGGCCTAGCTTCATCAAGCTAGCCTTCCGGACCTAGTGCACCAATCCTCAATGGCCGTGGATCTGACATCCTTCGCTGCCACCACGCCATTAATGGGAAGAAATCGCCACCACAAATGAACACAAAAGCGGACACCATGAACAGTAAATGCCATTTATTAACAGAGCGCATAAAACGACCAAACCATGATGGTGGCCATGCTCGCCGGAGAGGCCGGCCGCCTTTAGGGGGCGTATACATGCCATGGCGATATGTCAGATGATCATCTCTACTGAGACCTTCCCACATCTACCTACTTCAACTAATTTGTCAATGATATTCATGACTCCGATAACTTTTTTTGGCTGTTTAGTTAGGATTACCTTTGATGGAAACCATGATTTTGAGATTCTCTTTGTAAATAGTGTATTTCAGTTAACTCAGGGGCGGCGGAACTGGTACGGCAGATACTTTTGGCTGCCATACCAATGTTTTGAAGTGGTAATAATCCCAATTTCGTTAAACTGTGACACATTTAAAAGCATGTAAAACGGTGCCATTTCCGAGACTCTAGAAGTCTTAAATTCAAAAATTAAACCATAACTTTGTTATACCTACGTACGTCACCCGCGCACTTTTTTAAATTCATGGTTGTGACACTACTAAAGGCACGTACGTAATAAAAATGCTATTTCCGAGCATATAAAGGTGTAAATTTTAGAAATCTCAGAAAACCAACCCCCCAATTGACCATGATGTTGGGGACTCTCCTGTCGTATCAATCAGTAAATCTTTCCACTGCCTGTGGAACTGATCGGATATGCATTCTTGTCAACCCCACCGACTGTGTGAGACATCGGGCCTACGCTAGTCTAAAACAACCATGCATCTTGTAACTATAAACTGTCATTGCACTCACTCACAATATTCAGAGGCCATCGGAACAAATGTAATTGATAATACAGATAGTGAAGTTTTTCTTAATAATTATTGTTAAAAACCGCCATGTATTAAGAAGTACGTGAAGTAGTCCTATATATTTCTCAATCGGGAAAAAATGTAAGAAACGGTGAGAAAGAAAATTTGCAGGGAGCCAGGTCAAAAAACCAGCCAAAACGAGAGTGTTGGATGTTTTGACAAAAGGAGGAGTGCTGAAAGTTGTTTTTCTACCAATGAAAATGAATTATTAATTCAAAAACATCCACTTTAACCAGTGAAATGCCAAATAGAAGTTTCCAAACTATGCTGGTTGTAAGGGTATGCAAAATCTACGAAGTATAGGTCGCTTGCTGATGAGACAATGCACATACAGGAAGTGATTTGTAAAAATATTTTAGTGCTTTAATTTTCAAATCATATTTTCCAGCTTGAACCAGGCACATCGGACAAATATCAGTGGAGAAAAGATGAAAAATGTGCTAAAACCATGACCATTTTTGTCATTGTTAATGTTTTCAGGTGCAAAACATGTGCGTCGCTTATTTATGAAGTAAAATATATATGATGACAGCATCTAGAAATTCAAAATGGCTGCCTCGCCTTGTATGAAAGTCTAAACTAGTTGTATTTTTGGATTTTTTGACCCTGAAAACATACGTATAGACACCAGAATCACTATTTATGAATCTTGAGAGCTAAGATACAGTAAAAAGTAGGTAATTGGTGGCCATTTTGAAATTCAAGATGGCTGCTCTCCAACCCCCACTGTATAAAAGTCTAATCATGGTATTTTTGGGGTCTTTGACATTGAAAACATAGCTATAGACTACATAATGACTTCTCTACTAGCCTCAAGAGCTGAAATATGGTCAAAAAGTTTTTTAATTTGGCGGCCATTTTGAATTCAAGATGGCTCATTCCCCTTCCCCACAGTATGACAGTCTAAATTAGTGGTATTTTTGGGATCTTTGACATTGAAAACATAGTTATAAACTACATAATCACTTCTCTACGAGCCTCAAGAGCTAAAATATGGTCAAAAACAGGTAAATTCAAGATGGCTCCTTCCCCTCCTCCACTGTATGAAATTCTAAATTAGTGATATTTTGGGTTCTTTGACCCTAAATACATAGCTATAGACACCAAAATTACTTCTCTACGAGCCTCAAGAGCTGGAATATGGTCAAAAGTAGGTAATTTAGCGGCCATTTTGAAAAGCGCCCTCTATAGAAAAGTTAGGCATTTTCAGGTCGATCACCCAAGTTTTTCTGAAAGCCCTTGACATTTAAAACAATAAAATCATGGTTGATAGAATAAAACAGAGATGGCCACGAGCACCCCCCTAGAGCCAGTAGTACCATGTTCTCGATCCACACTGCAGGCGACCGTATCACACTTGTACCGTTGTATCATTTCACTCCGTTAAACTCAAAATTGTAAACAAACAATGATGATTCGCATGGGAAGAATGCAATAGAAAAAATTTTTTTCTAATTATTCTCAAGGCTTAATAATAAGATCAAAAACAAGTGTCTTTAAAATATCTCTCCTCACAATTAATTTATTCTCAGCCAGAACCATAGTTATAGTTGGCACTTTTTCTAAGCGTAGTACACTGAGCGGTTCATCAACCAAACACTGCACAATCGTTAGCCTCCTCAAAAACCATGTGCACGATCGATCCACATTACTGCATATGGCACGCCGGGACAGACATAACCAACCGAGATACACATTGCTAGTTGAGAACACACACATCACTACGAGTTTGTACACAACGCTACTAGTCGAGATTACACATAGCGCTACTAGTCAAGATTATACACAGCGCTATTAGTCAAGAATACATGATACATTTCGCTAGTCGGGAACACACATATCACTACGAGATTGTATACAGCGCTACTAGTTGAGATTACACACATCGCGCACTGTTCGATAGCACAGAAATCATGCGGTAACTTTACGCGTACGAAGCGCCCTCAACTTTAATGCAAATTTGAAATTACCTGGCTGCGCCCAACAGGAAGGATAGAGAACAACATAATGAGGAGAGGTAGACCTAAGAGAGCCAATAATTAAGATAGACTCATTATAATTTCAGTGTTGTCTTTCGAAAAGACAAATTGATTTTTTCCAGTTGTAATACATGTGTGATTTACGCCATCTTTACTTCTGTATCAACATTAGAAACTTGAATCAGGAAGTTATTTAATATTGAACTCCTTGCTTTTGTGGTTTGATGATGGAGATAACTTTTTTGGCAACGTTGGTGGCGTTTTGTAAAATGCCTCGAAACTCGCAACGCGCACTATGTGAAATCTCGACTATAGCACTGTGTAAAATCTCGACTAGTAGTAATGTGTGTAACAGAAACTCAACTCGCGGGATGTGTGAAATCTCAGCTGGAGGGATGTGTGTATAATAAAGTTATGTCTGTCTTGGTGCGTGTACAGGAAACTGTATCCCACTTGTACGTTAGGTTCATCTCACTCCGCTGAACACAAAATTATAAACAAACAACGATGATTTGCAACGGAAGAACGCAATTATTCTAATTATCTTCAAGGCTTAATAATAACACAAAAACAGGTATTTTTAAGATATCACTCTAATTAATTTATTCTCGCCGAGAACCGTAGTTATATTTGGCACTTTTTTTGCTTAGCGTAGTACACTGAGTAGTTTATCAGCCAACCATTGCACAATCCCTCCAAAACAACGTGCATGGTCTGTAAGCAACCATATCATACTTGTCCCCTTGGTTCATCTCTCTCCGCTAAATTCCAAATTGTAAACATACTTTCTTGCAACGAAACAATTAAAATTTACTATAATTATATTCAAAGCTTAATAATAACAAAACAACTAGGCCTCTTTAGTTTGTATAATGATTGCTTTTTGAGGTGTACTTAGTAAAGGTGGGTTATACATCCAATGTAGGTATTAAATACAATTCTTTAGATCGTTTCTGCTAGGCCTAATGCATCATTTTACGTCGCCATTACCAAATGGCAACATTAATTCTCGAGCAGTTTACTGTGTTTTTTGTCAATAAACTCTCCTTACAAATATAATACTTTTGTCATGATAGAATTTGGGTGATTTCTTGACAATCATTGTCGTATTGTGTACATCACATGATTCATCCTGAGCCTATCAATCGCCTATAAATGACAAATTCCTATTGGCTAGTGCAGTGAAGGCAAAAATGAAAAACTCCTGCTATTGGCTAGTAAGGTGAAGGGGTGGGATTTTGGAAAGAAGACTTGTCTGAGTATTGGGAAGAGGAGTATGCACATGTGTGTTCTTCTGACACAGGGACAAAACAACATACACATTACGATACAACAGATTTTGCCAATTAATGTTTTATTAGCAGACATTAGTATTTTTTTTAATGTTGTGATAAAATAATAAGGCTCTGTTTTACGAAGTAGGATTTAGTGGTCAAACAATCTGGTAGGTACCATTTGTTGATGGTGTAGACAATTTTAAAAAAACATGATTAATTGATGAACATTTTAATAATGTTAGTTGGCAAATGATTTTCATGAAAGCAGTGTTATTACTTAAATTTATTTATAAATATAAATATTATGCACACCCCCCCCCCCCCAACCACATCAATGCACAGTTCTTTCATATAATTTCGAGAGTTTTGGGAATTACAAAATTAAAGATGAGTTAACACCTATTTGGTTTTACTGGGGGGTCACCTAGGCCTAATCCTGATAAAGAAGGCGCAGTAGATGATAATGAAGCAGCGGGCTTACGACAGCGTCACGGTGAAAAAGATCATCGTTATGATAGGGAGAAGCGACAGCACAACTTCCAGAGACACAGGCCATACCTGCCAACATTTGTACTCTCGTTGGCGCGAAGCAAGTAAACCAGCGCCCTCGACTTGCCGGCGCATTATACTTTGATGAGCAAGAAAAAAAAGCTCATTTTGTTCCGATTTCCATTTTGTGGGAAATTTAGGCTGCAAATGCCTACCTTTAGTGTCAATTCCCTACGTTTTTTCATGTTTTTTGGTGGCTTTAACAGTTTTCATTCTATACATTTATTTTTTTTATTAGATTTTAAAAAGTAGTAGGATTTCCATGCAAAAGCAGTAGCCGGTAGGAAGGTCGAAAAAGTGGTAGCCTACTGCCAAAATCGGTACGGTTGGCAGGTATGACTGGTTAACAATGTTTCTGTGGCTCAGTTACGATGACAGGAAAATTTGTTGCATCTGTCTAACTCATCCAGTTACAGCAAGACAGGCTGGGTTTGAAAAGAGGGATTCGTTTCTTGTGGATGCACCTCTTTGAGAATTGAGACATTACGAGCTCATCTTCATTGCAAGAGTCACATTGAGTGCCAAGCACTTGTTGATAGGTTAAAAACAATTTTAATTATTATACTGAATTAATTTCGAAATACTGTAAAATGAGCATAATTAGGGTGCTCTATGTTAGGCTACTTCTGATTATCAGATTGTCATCAAATAATCTTTAAATAATTTTAAACAATCATTAATTAACTAAACAAATATATATGTTATTAAACAATAAAGTTGTTTAATAAAATGCATTTAGTTTTAAAAATATTATTTTTTTGTTTTAGTTTTGGTAACTATTGCAGTCAACCACTGAAATCTTTCAACATTTTCAACTTTAGAGGTTGGCCAGACACACATGCAGAATTGTCTACATTTGGAGTTGAAGAACTATACTACACTATTACCTCCATGTTCTCTCTGAGGAAGATCAACATTTAGCTTTAGATTAGTTTTGTCTCTTCAAGGCACATATCAATGCAACATACAAGCAAAAAGATCCATTTGATGTTTATATCCAGCTTCTCCTACATTCCCAACCTGCATTTTTGGTATTCTAAAGGTTGTGGAGCTTATGCTGAGTATGAGTGTTTCCACTGCATCTTGTGAGAGAACCTTCTCTGCTATGAACCTGCTCAAAACAGCACAATGTAAATCTATGAAACAAAACATCATGCAAGAGTTGTTCAAGTTGATGGACAGAGCCTTACCGATTTTGACCACGAGCCAGCCATAGATAACTGGTTAGCATCAGGAGGCACCCGGTGGCACATGCATTAAATTTAATTTTTTACTCTATTTTTAATAAAATTTGTAATTTGTAAAAAGCTCTAAGGATTTTGACCAGAATAATGTTTTTTTGTGAATAATGTGTGTACTAGTGTATTTATTTAATAAGTGCAAATTTAGTTTTTATTTTTAGGTATTGCGCGAAAGCGGGACAAGTAAATTATTTTTCAGACAAGTGAATTTTCTAAAAGTACTTGCCCTGGGACAAGTAAAAAAAAAATGAAATTCCCTCACTCCTGGAATAGTAATGTTTATATTCACTCTAATGAACTTTTTAGATGCGGAAAGCGTCTCTATAAACAGATTTTTAAAAATGTCTGTCTGTCTGTCTGTCTGTTGGTCTTGTCACGCACGTTTGTGACTATTTGTGTTTTGTTCTTTTCATACATAATTTCTAATAACTAGCATTGTAAGACTGTCACTTTAAATACCTACGAGATATGAAACAAATAATTAATTATCAACTGGTAATATATTAACATTAAAATTTAAATAAAATATCATTATAAGTACACATACTTACTTTGCTGTTAAAACTGTATACAATATTTTATTTTTAATTGTAGAATTTATGCAAATTGCGAATAATGCCTTAGGCTACTACGCTCGGTGACTTTCACCTCAAGCATAGTCCCAGAAATGTGAAATTTGCATAGCAGGTGATAAAAGCAAGATTGAAGCAGAATCGCTTCATATGGTCGCTGATCTTGCTTGTATAGCTTTTTGATCAGTTCACTCACCTTGTACACTTCAATCACCTTGTATATATATTAGGCGGTTGGAGAATAGGGCAACTAGCCCGGTTTTGCTGGCTAGTGCAAGAAAAGTTAGTGAGTGACACTGACCGAATATTTAACTACTGCTAGCTTAGGCCTAATCACTTTAAATGTAATTGTATTTTACACTTTAAATACTAATATTAGTATAATGCTTGAATGCATGTACAAAGGTTTTAACGACAACTTTCTTTTATCTATACTGTGCGCAGCTTTCCATGTCCTATTATCGGATCGACTTGTTTCTCCAAAACTGACTGGAAACCACAAATTTGACCTTTGATCCACACATTTTGAGCATTCATAGGAATGCCATATCTCCATAACTATTAGGGCTGAAGAAGCAAATTTTGTCTCAAACTACTCAGAATATAAATATTTATATTCACTGTAAATGGAATATTTCAACCAAAAATGACTGAATTTGACCTTTGACCCATAAAATTGGGCATTCAAGGTAATGCCATATTTTTATATTAGGGCTGGGAAAGCCAATTTGATCTCAGGCTACTCAAAATATCAATGTTTATATTCGCTGTAGAGGAACTGTTTAGCGAAAAATGACCGAAAACTACCATTTGACCTATACAGATTTTAATGCCATCTCTGTAAATATTAAGGCTAAGAAGGAAAATTTGGTCTCAAATGCTTATACTATATTGCAATTCGACCTTTGATCCATCAAGCAACGTTTCATATCCTCCTAAACTTGAAAAGGGCTACACCATTATCAATGCCAAATGGAGATGACGATTTCAGAATAGTCACAACCTCAGTAGGCAAAGTAAATGAACAACATACTGGTTGTTAATGGCAATGATCTTCTTGTATTCCTCTGTTACCATGCAGTATGTAATTGCTACTAACAGTTGTTGTTTCCAAGACCAAAGTTCGGAAACATGGATTGGAGTATCCTATCTGCTCCTACAGAATTGGGATGATACAAGAACTTTGAATAACACCATAATGATGATGCTCCGGGCCCATCTTAGTATTTCACTGAAAGAAGACATGTAGCCTGTGTTCGAAAAATTCTAAATTATGGATTCTGCAGATTTCCGTCAGATGACTTCCTAAAGTCGATTGTACAAAGCGAGTATTGTACAGATATAACAGTCATCTACTACATGTCACAAATATGTCGTAATATTTCACTCACTACTATACCACAATCCACTGAAGATCGATCAACAGCAACAGGCTTCGCATTCGTTGCAGATATGTTGAAACACAAGCGTCAATATGCTGTGTCCAATTGATGATGGAGACAATATCTTTGGCGATGCATTAATTGGCCTGTGCATTGGAATGTGTTCAATGGATGGCACCCATTTTGTGTGTTGGTTGATCTATATGTTGATGCAATCCTGCATGTCCATTATTATTATATTGATAAATTTGTCAATATCCACAGGTAGGTTGAAATGGTGAGCACCAAATATTGCGAGGTTTTGATGAATTGTTTAAATCATCTCGTCCAGAAATCCAGATGTCTCAATCCATTAGTGCGGGATGGTGGTGGGCAGTAAATACACACTAGTTCAACTGTATTATGGATGCTGATAATAATGTTTAAAACTCATATAAGTACTATTAGATGTAGATATGTGATTTGAAGTATAACGATTTCACCTCTGTAGTTGTAGTATTCTCTGGGAATGTTTATAAAATTATAGCTTGGTGATGTAAACTCACAGATTATGACCATGTTATCTTTAGTCAACCACGTCTCTGTCCCTAACAATATATCGACATAATATAGTAGAACGAGGTCGGCTATAGGGATGTTATTGTTGTATTAGTTGTTACTATTTTAACCCTTTTAAATGCATTTAAATGCTTTTTAAGTAAATTAAAAAGAAGTAACGCCAGTGTTAAACACTGTATTAGTCAAGTGCCCCCCCCCCCCAATCAGGGCCTTCCGATTCTCCATCTTGGTTCCACCTACCTGTTCACTTGCATTCTTTGTTAATAAAACCATTGTTATAAACTATTGTTAGTGTATCCGCCTGTGTTATTGTGGTGTAGTTGCTTCCTTATTACTGGCAATTATCAACTGCCGGTAAGCTCTAAAATACCTCACTAATAATAAAACTACATTTTTCATAATAAAATACTCCAACTAACCTGCCACCAATGATTAGTATCTCCTTGTGGTGTTTCCATGGTTACTCCAGTTTTGAACCAAACATTGCCATCCTGGTCAATTACCCAGCCATTGTTTCTATTATCAAGAGCCATACTCGCAACATCAAACCTGAAAACAAAAGCCAAATTTAAGGAAACAACAAGATTCTAGGTATTCACCTGAGCATCTTTCAGACAGAATTGGAAAAAAATATGATGAATGCATTAAGGTTTAATAACATATATAATTTGGTGAACCTAACACTTATACATATCCTATAAAACATGCCAACAAAGAGGTAAACCCAAAATTTTGATGGACAGATGGACGGACTGCAAAATATGGTGCATACATTGAGGTGTAATAATTAGGATGCATGCATGGTGTAAATCTGGTGAACTTAACACATATCTGAAAGATCGACTAACCAAAAAAAGTGAAATACGTACCGGTAGTCCAAGCAATGAGATACATGCCATGACAGGTTTCAATATTTTAACATGTTCAAGTTCAAAAGAACATTCAAAATAATAAACAAAATACTGATTCTTAAATTTTAATATGGTAGTATAACAATAATGGCTTAAATAATATTAACTACAAGACAGAAGAAGGCAAATACCAGAGAAGATTAAACAAAAATCTTGTTTAGGTCAAGCCTGAAGAAAAATACAGAACAAAAGCATATACAAATTATGGAAGAGACCACAGTGGTGCACCAGATATAATCTTGAAAGCCTTATTTTCTTGAATTTGAAGCTTTTTGAGGTGAGATGAATAAGTATTGGCCCAAACAATATTACAATAACTCAGATAGGGAAAGATCAAAGAACAATAAACGACACTGAGAAATGAAAGAAGAAAGCCTAAAAATGACATCAAGGCTCTTGAAAACTTTGTTTTCAATTACTTTAATGTGAGATTTCCAGGTTAAACTACTGTCAATATAAACACCTACGAATTTTGCAATGTGGACAAGCGGAATTAAATGGTTGTCAATAAGGATTTTATAGCGTGTGACATCAATAAACCTATCCTTTTGTGGACTCCGAAACAGAATAACACTACATTTTTTGTGATTACTGGAAAGCTTGGTGCTTGAAAAATGTTGTGAAACGAGCTTCATGTTATAATTAACTGTGTTAAAAAGAGAATATCTTTAGAGTGGTTGTGTCATCGGCATAAAGAAAAGACGAGAGGTTTGTTAGATGATTTATAAATGTCATTTATGTATAAAATAAAAAGAAGAGTACGGTACTTAACAAACAACCCTGAGGTACACCACAAGTAATTGGAGAATGTTCAGATATATTATTTTTGTATTTTGTGTATTGGGAACAGTTGGATAAGTAGCTATTAAAATGTACATGAAATGGTTATTAAAAATCTGTAAAGAACGTGTATGTTGTTTACTTGTACAAACTAAATATTAATATACAATTATATGAAAGATAACGCTATATTAATAGCGACTATCTATAAAGATTCATAAAACCGAAAAAACTCAGTCTCGACAACATTCCGAATTTCTATTTACACGACCGCTGGTTTTCAAACTTCTGAGACAAGAGGTGCACGTAGTTCAATCAAAACAAACCGTCCTGCCTTGCGAGTGAGAAACTTTTCATCCAGTTCTAAGTTTTAACATTCCTTTCCTGGTGACAACAAAATAAAAAAAAACAACGGAAATGTTATTTGGTAGGCCAAATGTCACTAGCCCTTAAAGGGCTTATGACATAATTTCATTGTGTATATGTTCAATTAAAATACCATCGTTATTTTGTTAAAAATATATCATTTAAAAAAATATATTGTAAAAATCAACAGAAGGGAATTGAAAAGTTAAAAACCATAGAGATCAAATTAAATCGAATCTCTGGTGTCTTATCAAGTTAATGCGTCGCGATACACCGCGGAATAAAACCATACGCGAAACACACGCACAGATATGTCCCGGTTTTGTTTTGTTTTTGTGATTAGTGTAGCGTAAAATGTAAACAACATTGATAATGCGGATCGGAGCATGTGCAACCGGTGGGTGTAAAATATCAGTTTTTCTACTTCCCTAAGATTAAGAATCAGGTTTTGAGGGAATAATAGATTAATTTCGTCAGTAAATTAACCGGATCATCACCAAAATGATGCAAACAAACTGTAAGTTTTTTTTTTTCACATTGCTGATGTATCCTCGCTAGCTAGCTAAGCTAGTACTAGGGCCGCCTAGGCCTAGTGCCTTCGTTCCGTGATGCTCTGCATGCATTATTCATCCGTGCTGCGTTACGTAGAGTACCGTCAGCTAGGCCTACTCTCTAGATAACGGTAGAGTAGTTTGGCTGTTTTTTTTTTATCAATTTCTTTTCTTGCTGTAAATTTCAACCAGTTTCAGGTGTTTAACATAAATCTTGGCCCTCAAAATTGTTACACTTCAGTCTTCAAAAAAAAAATTTTGGACGTGTACATTATCATAGACTTAGTAGTTTCATCATATTCATACCATAGTGAATAGTGGGGATTTCCTTCTCATTCTTGAGCCTAGCTTCAATATATTTCTGCAGTGTTACAGCGCATAAAATGCAGAAAGGAATGTATTGCACTAAAAATAGTAAGTAATTATTAATTACAATAAAATGATTTTATAAGCATGATTTTTATTTTATTTAAATAACAGATACTGACACAAGCCAGATTGACTGTAATAAAAGATCACCCGAGATTGAGCATCATTCAGCTCCAGCCATTTTTGCAGGGAATACAAGTTGTTGAAAATGCATCAGCCTGCCTTAATATTTCTTTTCAAGAAAGAACAGCACAAAAAATTAATCCAGATAAAACAGGTAAAATTACACTTAAATTTAATAAGCATTTGTAAGTGCTTAAAATTAAATTAAAATTATGAGCCACTCATTAAAAAAATGTTAAAACATTCTTTTAATGAGTGGCTCATAATTTTTTTAAGTTGTCAAAACCAAAATCAGGATTGAAGATCCCCTCGCCATAAATTACAATTATGAATCCTCCCCTGATATATTTCATCATATAGTGAGCCATTTGAAATTACACCAATAAAAATTGTAAATGCAAAAAAATCATTTACTGTAATATTTAGTGAAAAAAAATGTTTTTTTTTTTTATTTTCTTCTATATTAATAAACAGTTTATGTTGATGAACTCTTGACAACTACAATACTTCTTTGCAGCAGCAGTGATGGTATACAACAGCAACTGCCAACACCACCACCAATTTGCTCAACATTTGAGAGACCTACAAAGCTTTTGCTTAAGGAGCACCTTTCAAGATTTAACCAGAATTAAAGGCGCATTCCTTCCAACCACCACATTATTGGGATTTGGATGATTTTTTTAAGATTCCATTATTAATACTGACAATTCCTTTGCTTGCTAATAAATTATATAGGCTAGGATAGAACAACAATAAAAGTGAATAATTAATTACATAATATACAACCAAAAATTGAATCATCGTTTAAAGCAATTACTTCACTTATTATTGTTACTGTCTTCTGTTATATTGTTAAAGACATCCCAGGCCTAGCCTAAAATTTATTCAAGGTTTGCCTCCATTTTTTGTCAATAAATAGGCAGTCTACATTATAGTAATTGTGGTTATTCCAATTTTATTGATAAACATGGTAGGCCCCTAATGCGATTTTCATGTTAAAACTATAAATTTGTTCAATGTTTACTGAGAATATTTTTTCTATGAGTACATTCGTAAATCGATATTTAGTTTTAAAAAAGTAGAATCGAATGCAGTGCCAATAAGCTAATTGCTTGTGCTAATGATAGAATATTAATTTGAAGCTTTATAGAAAATACATGAACCCATACACAGCAGTACATATTGCCTACCACCTTTCAGTACATTCTATGTACCTTTTTTTGAATCCAGTTTCCGTATAGGCCTAGGCCTATGTCTTTATTTAATACTGTATATATTTGGTTTTTTTTTTGTAATTTGTTATACTGTACACCTATTCTTAATTTTTTGTTTATTTGTATATGGACTTGTTCTGAAATAAAATTGAGTTGAATCTGTAAAAAGTGAAATAAACTAGGGTCTGACTAGGCCTAGAGACCAAAACTAGCAAACATAGACTTGTCACTAACCTTAATTTAAAAAAAAAAAAATTCCGTACCTAAGAGTCAGGACCTAGCTTAAGCAATCCTCTGTGACGAGCAGGTTTGTAGTAGTAATTGTAGTGATCCATGACACTGGGTAAGTCGGGCCTCCAGAGGCCTAGTTATAGTCCTACCAGTACTAAATGAACTTTACCTTCTGTATTTGTAAAATAAAATAGCCATCACTCTAGATCTAGGCTAAGTAGGCTCTAAAATAGGCGATTTTTATTTCACGTCTCCACAGCTGACAAAAAAGAAGTACTTGAGTATAAACAGTCAGTAGTCTTGCCGTCCAATATGGAATCCCATGCAAGTTAAAATAGATACTACTTGTAAAGACAATGTTTAATCAATAACATTGGTAAATAAAATCTTTCTATGATTTGTTGTTTTTTTAATGTGCTTGCTCATTTCTAGGCCCCATCTGGATAAATGACACACATACCCGCTACGTACGCACGTGAACAACTGTGATGCGCGCGTAAATGAAGTTATTAATTTGTTATAAATTCTGCTGTTGTTTACGTAGGCCTACGACTGGCCAATGACGGACGAGGGGGATGCCCTTCTTCTATAAATACTGTATAGAGATTTTGATGAGGACGGACAGAAGGGAAGAATCACCTGCTATCTTACATTTTTAATACTCAGACTGAGGCTGTATTGTAACTGGTGGATTTTATAACACGAGTACAGTACTGTACTGCAGTGACATCCCAGACCTAAGGCCTACACAACCACAACTCTTAACATACCGAAAACTATTATTCATCGCATAAACAATAAACCTTCATTCAAGAGCCCAAACAACTAGGCTAGGTCGGGCGAGCTTCGACTGAGAGGGTCATGGATGGCAGGCCTATATTTACGTGGGAATTTAGCCTTTTTTTTTATTCGCTCATCTCACGCTGATGAATAATTCATTATCCCATTCATTTATTAAAACAAAGCTCGCATAATTAATTTACTTGATAAGGCTCAAGGCCCACATTATGTAGCCGGTAATTCATGTAGCCGACCAAATGCCAGAAGAAAGTCGAGGATAGGCGGCGTGATACAACTTACAAAACAAATCAATGAACACGCTAGCTAGCCGCCTTGTTTGCATGTATACAGGTCAACTCGTACCCATGCCAAATCGTACCCACCAACTTGTACCCAAATCTTGGATAACTCGTACCCGCAGCAAAATCACACTAGTATGTCTCCCAAGAGTTTGATTTTTAAATGAAAACTTAACAAAACAATACATATTTTAATATTTATTAGACTATAAATTTCATATAAAAATAGGAATAAATAAGTTGTAGTTTAAATTAGGAGCAGCAATGCTGTTACCTACTGTGGGTACGAGTTATCCATTTGGGTACGACTTGGCATGGGTACGATTTTTCATGGGTACGAGTCATGTTCCCGTTTGCATTGTACGGCTGCTAGGCCAGGACTAAGTAAGCCGGTAAACATCAAGCGACTGGGATAGAAAAATACTTTATTCTCAGGGTCTCACCACTTCTTCAACATTTTATACATATATTTTCAAGTTTGTCATATGTTTCTAGTCTAACCTGTATTGTACATTGCATTGTATAACGAAAGTAAGTATCATGGAACTACAACAGTGATGACGGGGTGGTCGGTAACATTTGCACGGCTTGAGCCCCGTCGATGAACTCTCGCATAGCGTGTATTTTTGTTTGGGCCTAGGCGATGTCTTATGACGTCATAAGACAAGCATAATTTGACCTTTTGCGTTTCCACGTTTTATTCCATTTTTGCCCAATTTTAGAAAATTTATTTTCTAAATATTTTTTTCTAAAAAATTAAAGGGGATATCAATTTTTATAGGGGAATATTCTTATTACATAGTATGTAAGCTATTATATGTTAATAGTTTTTACAGAAAATTAATTAGCAAGTCATACGGTCTTTAAACATTCTACAGCAATACCAGCCGGGTCCGGGAGGGCTTTTTTTCTACGTGTTGTCAGTCCGGGGTTTGTTTTGAAACAAAATTTACTGCTTGAATTCGAGCAAACATATTTTGTATACCGTTGGAATTATTATCATAAATATCGTCATCCTTCGACAGGTCAGACTCAGTAAAAAATATGTATTAATTACTCAAGTAATCAGGAGTAATTGAATAGCCTAGGCTTAAATAAAACGTTGTCGCGACGTTCTCCGAAAATGGAATTTGTGGACTTGATATGCACATCGGGTATCTAGAATGGAGCGAAGGTTGCCATGCT
>JAOTQE010084400.1:0-15365 GCA_025631205.1 Nesometra sesokonis
TATATATTTTTTCAAAATAAGTAAGTTATTTTCAAAATATTTTTTTTGTCATTTTTTCAGTTGACAATACATGTTTAATAAATAAACCATTGTTTTCTATAGATAACATTATGTATTTCTTAACTATTATGGATATTTTTATGCAGGCCCGTACCAAGGATTTCGGATGAGGAGGTGTATTTGGTGGAAATCCCGGAGCCTGTTTACCATTTTCGAGTTGACAAGCAAAAAAAGAAAAAAAAAACATCGTTTGCCCCAAATTGTTGCGATTTCTGCCTTTTGTGCAAATTGTTACACCCATCACACCCCCTTCGGTACGGGCTAGCTGTTATGTACTTACCAAAAACAAAATCAAGAAATATAAACATTTTAAATAAAGGCCGACTCTAATTTTGGTCGGTTGGCCATGGGAAAAATAAAGTTTTTTATGCATTAATTTTGTAATCGAGTAGCAGCCAAAATAGGGCGAGGCAAGTTTTTTACTTACAGGCAATTTCAGTATCTCCAAGCCTATCTAATGGCACATCCTGTAATACAAAACCCCACCCCAAACACCAACCACACTGGGATCAATCCAGGAACAATTCACCACTATCTAGTAGTTTCAGACAATTCCAAGGTAAAGCGACCAATTCGGCACACCCCTGCACCTGTTGGTCACTCCTACATCCTGGTTTAGTCCATTGTTACGTACCACAACATCCTCTTTAGTTTCATTTTGTTGCCTCGCCTAGAAATACAGTAGGAATATTTAAAGGGCAACTCTGGGATTAACATTTTTATGGATAAATCTATAGAACAATTAGTTGTGACCCAACTGAAAAAATTTCACACTTGGACGAAAGTGGGTCTACTACTCTTTTGTCCAAAAGTGGATCTACTACTTACACAGCGTTAATAGGAAAATTAGAAATTTTAAAATGGTTGATTAAAAACCAAACTCGCATTACAGATAAAATACAACTTCCATGAATGGAAAGATCAGTCAAATTCACATTAGAACATGAGAACAGGTAATTTTTAATGTGATTTTTGATATGGGTTTCAACCACACCCCTTTTAAAATCCTTAATTTTTCCTATTCTTTATCATTGTGTAATGAGTAGACAAACTTTTTGATTTAATGCCTACTTTGGAAAGTGTTTTCATTCATCATTGTCCAGATGTTGTGAAATTTTGTCAGTAAGGTAACAAGTAATTGTTCTATACGTGTATCCACAGAAACTTAAATCCCGGAGTGAGTTCCCCTTCAAGTGAATAATATGGTAGAACCTCAAATTTACATACCTCAATTCTATGAACCCTCAATTTTTGATACACCTTAAATCAATTGAAATTGTAATATGTGTTTTGAGTATTGATTATAGCAGTACATTATGCCTACATATCAACACTCCTGTTCTAACATTTTATTTGATAATTTTATTTTTTTTTTATATTTTATTTAAACTATAAAGCTTTGCATTTGGAATTATTCTCAGAACTTTCTTGTAGAGGATTCTGGCTATGAACCCTGTGTTAACCGGCTTCTTCCAGTTCCTCTGCCAAACAAATTGCAATTAAACAAAATGATAAGTTACAAGAGAGTTGTAAAATTATGAAATGAATAAAAATATAGGGGGTTTTTTATCATTTTAATGCTTTTTAAGTTTCACTTTTAATTGTTGAACAAACTGCTATTGCTTTTTCTCAAAGCATTTCCTCAAATCCAGTGGCGTCACCAGAATTTCCCCAACAACACGCCAACACCCTAACAGGGAAAAACAGGAGCTGTGCTTTAGTCTGGATTTTTCGTCCTATAGACACTCTCAAATGGAAATTTTCTCTCTGATGAAACCTAAAGTTTCGACTGGAGTCTCTAGCCCCTTCCATCCCCCACCCCCTGCAGTACCACAACTGCTCAAATCAAAGAAAAAAAAAACAATTCAACTAAAGGAGAATACTTTATTATATCAGTTTTGTTTTTAAATTCCTTGTTACTAATAACAATAATACTGTAATAACTATTATAGACCATTGTTACTGTAATAACTATAATAGACCATTGTAACAACGGAAAATATAGATGACACCTGAATGAGGGCCTCCTAACAAAAGCCAATGATAGCCTCCAGTCAAATTCAGTCCAGTAAAAATACCAGGGGATTTTGAATGAATAAATTGTTTATAATAGTATGGTGGAAATATAAAGGGGAACTCCAGGATTAAAATCTCTATAAATAAATCTATAGAACAATTAATTGTGTTCCAAGAAAATGCCATAAAAAAAATATTGATGCCAAAATCATTGTTCCGACACTCAAATTACAATGTTAAAGCAGGGAGCAGCTCCCTTGTTAAAGAATAGGAAAATTACATGTTTTTGAAAGGGTTGTGCTTGAAAACCAAAATAACATTACAAACATGCATGAAAATTCACATAAGAACAACTTTAATGTGATTTTTGTTAGTTTTCAAACAGAGCCTTTTCAAAATCATCATTTTCCTATTCTTTAAAGCTGTGTCCACACTATCAATTTTTTTTTGACAAACTTTCATAAACCCATATATGGTAAGGACATACCCATGTATAGTGGTGATGTGATGTCATCATGACCATATATAGGCATATCAAAGTTTTTGTCAAAGGAAATGTGATAGTCTGGATTGAGATTAACATTCTGTAATATGAGTATTAGACACTGTCTGTCTGTCTATCTGTCTGCCTGCCTGCCTGCTTTGTTTGCTTGCTTGCTTTGTTTGTTTTGCTTGCTTTGTTTGTTTTGTTTGTTTATTTATTTACATATTTTCATTTACATCCAACAGCGGGAAACCCGCCACTTACAAAATGTTTAAAACCTACTTTGAAAAGGTTTTCCTTCATTATCTCATTGTCCAAATGTTTTCAACGTTTATTAGTGAAGTCGGTACTAATTGTTCCATAGAAATTTTAATTCCAGAGTTCCCTTTAATGAGTTGCGAAGGACTGGCGTAAGTACTGTCTACAGAGTGTACAAAATAAACAAAGGTACCAGAATCCCAAAAATATTACTTAACCAAGCTCTAATAAAAATCAAAATAATCAATTTATTAGATATTTTTTTATGACTTTTGTTAGGAAATACAAATTTATGATAACCATGATGTCTATATCAAAGAAAACAGTAAATAAAAACGAACATGGTAGAAATAAACAGCTGGGCTCAGGTGAAGTATTATGCTAATGATGCTGTTACAATTGGTCAACTTGTACTGATGCTTGGTCAACTTGTACCAGTTGGAAGTTGACTATTGGTCAACTCGTACTGACAATTGGTCATCTTTACCAACCATTATTGATCAAATTCTACCTATCTTTAGTCGAGTAGTACCAATCAGTCACTGACACCTGTACTTGGACAACTAGTACCAATTATTGATCAATTAGTACCAAGTATTGGACAACTAGTACCAATTACCCATACTTGTATCACACATTAGTCAGCCCGTACAAAAACATACAGTGGAAATCTTATTAACACATGCATTTCCACTTATTGATTTTGTACCAAATTCAAGGCTAGATTTGTAATCAAATGAATGCATGATTAGTAACATATACTTGTCTTTACTTACACTTGTATTTTATTATCTTCAGGGGTTACAGAAGTACTCGCCTGGGCCAACCAAATATGTGCATCAGACCACCATAATTTTGTAACCTCCGGGGCACAGCTAGAGGGGGGGTAGGGGTCGGGGGTCAGGACCCCCCCCTAAAAATTTGAGAAAAAAAAAATTCTTTGCTAGCAAAAAAGTTAGAATGTGAAGAATATTATAGTATAGCATGAATTGTAAACCAGCCATCGTTAATAATGCAGAAACCCAACTTCGCATAACCTATTAATCTATTTCATTAATTTCAATAAAAAAAACCAAGGTAATGATTTTTTTTTTTTTTTTTCCTCATCAAAACCAAACAGGCAACCACGCCCCCACCCGGATCGCGGGCAAATCCTGGCACGACCAGGAAGTTTGCAATCATAAAATTTAATTATTAAACTTAACAAAACAACAGGAATCTCATTTTTGTGAAATTATGAATTTCTGTCTATTTTTGTGAATATCTTAAAATGACTTGGCATGGCATACAACACGACTCATTTTGTCACGACACATCACAAATATTTAATAATTCTGAAAGCTTCCTAATTCTGAACATTTGAAATCAGCCAGTAATCTGCTACTAAAGTATAAAAATAAGTTCACCCCATTTCCACAAAATTTATTATAATTTAATATCTTCTAATATCATGATTTGATATAAATTTTGCCACGAAATATTCAAAAGTCATTTTATTACTACAGTAATGTGGCAAACATTATTTCCTAAATTATATTATCTCTATATGAAACAAAGCAATCCGATTTTAAGATAAATTTCCTTTTTTTTGTTTTTGATATTCACAAAATTAAGTCAGTTTTAAGATATATTTCAGTAGGCAGCGTAGATTTGAAAATCGTAGTCCGCATTTACTTCATGACTGGCATTGCAACTGCCGCCCTCGTGTGAGATACATCTTCCGACTTCCAAAGCTGGGTGACTGTCTTTATTTGGGTGTAGAAGTTGATACCCTAAAAAAGAATTAAAATACCACTTTTTATTTATTTAATTTCATTTATTTATGACAGCACAAGTGACCGGGGGATTACATCGGTGACATTTTGACATAACACCCACATACAAGTGCTCACAGTCCCTTAGAGTGCCCATAAAAATAATAAATTTAACTCTTTTGCTGCATGAGACTGGTAATACTGGGCACAAAAAAATGTCATTGAACGGCGAAGAGGGAAAATCCCTGCGGCTCGTGGGTCACTAAAAAAAATCATAACATTGCCTGATAGTTTTAGATGCCTGGTTACAGTAAGAAAGTATAATGCATACTCCAAGCAATGAGATACACGTCATCGTGACAGGATTCAATATTTCGACATAAATTAATATCAACAGGAATCATTCCTGATGATGACATAATTTATGTCGAATTATTGAATTATATTGCATTATACTTTCTTACTTAAGTTGATTAGTGGACCTTTTGGTTATGGTAATGTGTGTGAACCAAAGGTAAGCAAAATTCTCGCTAACTGCTGTGGCTGCACACATGAATGTATCAACTAAAAATTAGTAAAACAAACCTGTTTGCCATAAAAGTTGGTGTCGCCCATAAATGAACCCCTGGATCCAGTAAATGAGAACATCGGTAGAGGTACAGGAATTGGAACATTGACGCCAACCTAGAAAAGAAAGATTTTACTTAACGTTGAGAGGTGTTTAAACCGTTTTTTAAAAGTAACTTCAAGGTTATGTTTTTGAGAGATTAGTGTATTAATGCATTCACTGCACCAGATTAAAGGCCCAGTCCGTCCAAAATCCCAAAAAAATTAAAAAACCCAATTTGAATATATCATGTTCAAATTTATAAATATAATAACATATCATACCATATTTATGTAATTTTATTAATTTCAAAAATATAAAAATTCCAAAGAAGAACATAAATTTATTTTTTGGGTGGATCGTAAACAATAAAGCGGACGAATCTGTATTAGCTTTGCTTCTGAGAAGAGTCTAAATCTAGTAACCAGGTGAGCATGCGTGTCGCGTGCAAAAACGGCATTTACTGTGTAAAGAAAGCCTGGATAACACCCGCATGGATACAATCTACAACCTACTACCCAGCTAACAATATTACTTTTTAAGAACACTATATAACGTTATATTTCTGTGTTGAAAACGTTAAGTAGAACCAATGTACATACTTTTAATCAAATTTCACAACATCTAACGGAATTATAATGTTTGAACATTCATGTAACGTTTGTGCAACGTTTTGCAAACAATATTTTTGTCTTATACCAAACCACAACGTTCATTAACGTCATGAGAACGTTTTGTTTGCTGGGTACCTTATTATCAAAGAAATCATCTAGACCTAACCTAAAAGAGTTATAATTATTAGTTTTTTCATATAGGTAAACCTCCCGTAAGAGGACACCCTCGGGTCTGGAAAAGTGTCCGCTTACGGGAGGTGTCCGCTTACGAGAATTCAGGCCAATAGAGGGCCAAAGTTGTAAACGTCCCTATATCTCACATTTCAAGGCATTCTCAACAGAAATGGCCTCTTAATTTCTAGACACTGCATTCTATAGTTTATTACATATGTCTTATAATTACTTAAAGATTGGTTCAGTTAATTTACTCTTAGCCATGACGATTTTGTACAGAAATTTGTATTCGTTTTACAGAAAAATCACTAAATTTTCCGGGATCTCCGCTTATGAGAGGTAAATTAACATACAAAAAATTTAAATTTTAAGACAAAAAGTGTCCGCGTCCGCTTACGGGAGGTGTCCGCTTACAGGAGGTACCAATTGCACTGATTGGATAGAAAGAACAAGCAGGTCTTTGAATTAGTGTCCATTATAGGACGTGTCCGCTTACGGGAGGTGTCCGCACAGGGAGGTTCAACTGTATCAAAGAATAAAACTAAAAAAAGAATACTTATTATTTTAGAAATAATAAAAGGGTAAATTTTCAAGGAAATTTTAATTTTTGGGTGGATTTTGGAAAGAATGCGCCTTTAAATTAGTAGGCTCTATAACATTTTAATCATTTTGATAACTTTTGAAGTGACGCTGTAGCTTGGTGGTTAGCATGCCTGCCTTCCACTCACAAGGTCCTTGGTTCAACCTGGCTGAATCAGGGCGGATCAAGGATCATGTGAAAGAGGGGGCGCAGAATTTCCAGCCTGGTGGATGTGTCCAATGTTTTAAAAAAAACGTGTTTTTTGCGTGTATTTCGACTACCTTAAACTGTAGTTGTATGCAATTTGCATGTATTCTATTATTGAAAGAACATTTTAGAGGGGTTCGCATGTACTTTTGACGATATTAGAGAGGGCGCATGCCGGATGCACGCCCACCCCCCTTTAAATCCGCCCCTGTGAATACTAGGTTTTTTCCCATGACTTAAATGAGACTTGGTTTAAAAAGCATGGCATAGATCTCATCCTGTTAGTAGCAAGAAAATTCGCTGTTGCATGTGACATGAAATAAAAAGAAAAAAATTAAATAAAAAGGTTAGTATTTACACCCAAATAATAGAGGGTGTAATTATTAGTGTTTATATAGCCATGGTTAGTTACCATACAAGACAATATCAGAGTTTGCATTTCTCCAACCATACTGTAGGTGGCGACATGCAATGTAATCTAACCAAGACACAGGAGAATTCTGGTGTTGACAAGTATATATTTTTCCAGAACCATTAACAACACCCAGTGGGATGAACATATTTGTCACCAAATAAGGTGTTAAATGTAGAGTGGCAAATAGCTCAGTTAGATAAAACTGATGGTAATCACTGTGTTATGTGCACAACTGTTGAGACTCCCTAGCCCACCGTTTGATCAAACACCATGCCACTCTTCTTGTGTATCGGCTAGAGGGTCAAATATAAGTTAGCCCATTATATTTCAGATTAGACATTGGTCCAGCATAGCTGAGATGCAAGTTAAAGAGCGCAGTTTACTCTTAAAAAAAAATAGTATACAGGGATTTTCTTGTGGTGGATTGCACAATCACCACCAGAAGGACCCAACTGAAAATAAGTCCTTGGCTTTTGATGGTTATCCTTGGTGTCTAACACAAAATAAATAAAAAAACTAAATAAACATTTATGTTTCTGTGAATATTATTATATATTATTGCATATTACGTGCATAATATTTATAACAAAAAACATGTATGAACATTAATAGTTATCTAAAAGCTATTTATCTTGATATTTTTAATGTATATTTTATACATTTTTATTATATTTTTAATTATTCCTGCCTGTATGTGGCGATTTATTGCTGATTTGATTTGATATATTCAGTGTTGTACAACACCAAGGATAACCCACGAAAATCCAAAATGGGCTTATTTCCAGTGGGGTCCTTCTGATGGTGATTTTTTGAAGAGTGTTCCTAGCCTAATATTTTCTATTGTTTGAAGTAGCCGGCGGAAGACATCACAGTAGCCGATGGAATGCGCCGGTCACCGGCTACTAAATAAACAACTGTTTGGTCTCAAATTACTCAGAATATTAATGTTTATATTCGTTGTAATATTAGTTTTTAATCAGAAATAAACAGAAGTGCCCGCAATTTGACTTTTGACCCAAAAATATGTTTTTCTCAAAATAAGTACAAATTTCTGTAATTATTGTTCCTAGGAAAGATAATACCACCTTTACCTAAAATTAGACCACAGATGAATCTTTTACAGAAATCCAGCTAGTCCTTTCTTCTACCTTAAAACGCATTTTCACTGTATTAATGACTGCCATCAACATAATACCAGAGGAAGCAGTTTAAATTTTCGAATTCCAACCTTTAAATCAGTTTCTCATAATACGTTTACTGCAATAAAAAACTGGAATACCCTACGCATTCCAATAAAAAAATGTCGATCTCTAGTAAATTTTAAGATAAAAGTTAACAAACATTTTATTAATAGAGCCCGTTTTAAATGAACCAATGTTTTCTAGTATGTGTATTTTAACGTATTTCGTATTGTTATGTAGGATTTCTATAGTTATGTTTAATGTTATGTTTTATGTATTGGAAATAAGTTCCACCTGGAACTTTCATGGGCTATCCTGCATCTCTTGCGTAACTGTGTCAATTTTATACTATCTTAATAATTTTATAATATTGTTTTTTTAAAAAGTGTACATGTTTTATTTTATGAGATGCAAATAAATCAAATCAAATCTTTAACTATCCCTTACCTGACCAACATCAATTTGCTCTGTATATCTTCTAGCTGTTGCTCCATTGGTTGTGAAGATTGCAGTTCCGTTGCCATATCTGTTTTTGTTTATCAGATCCACTGCTTCATCAAATGTGTCCACGGTTAAAACACAGAGGACCGGTCCAAAGATTTCTTCCTTGTAGCATTCCATTTCAGGCTAAAGAAGAGAAAGACCAAATAAAAGATTGAAGATTTAATACATAATTTTATCTTTAACAGATTTAATACATGATTTTAGCATTATTAACTGTGGCTGAAGCTCTAAAAGAACTTATTTGATTAAGTTAGTAAGTAATACATCCTTTACATCACAACTGTTCTTCTGTCCTTCGTGGCCATTGCAGTTCGTCATTTCTTCCTATCCGTGTTCGCACTACCCGTTTCAAATCCTCTTTATCTTATGCCCTTCAACTATCGTATGACCTTGCTCTTAACCCTTCTTAAATTTCCGTTAAAGACATAAAACTTGCTCTCTTTAATCCCTAACACTCTCACCCCCGCCTTCACATTTACTACTTACACTGTTATATTTATTGTTATGTATTGTATGTAATGTCTTGTGCAGTGTTCCTGTTGTAATTTTAAGCAGATAATAGCTTCAATAGCAATACAAATCTTGAATCTTTAATCAAGATGAACAACAAATAGAGGGGCTTTTTTTATTTGAAATAGCAGTGTATTATTTTTGGATATCCTAATAGGCCTGAATGAGGATTGAACCCTTGATTCAATTTCAATTAAATTGACTCTCAGATTACAATCCTGATGTTATATCAACTGAGCTATCTATTGGCTAATATGAGGATTAAGTTTTATAGGAAAATAGTTACAGTTAGTGCGCTCTACAGGGACTTGAACCACTTTTCAATTTCAACAGACTCGCAGAATACAAGTGATGTTTTAGAAACTTTGTAAACAATTAATGAATAAAATAAATTTTATAAGCAAATAAAGATTCAAAAGTGAAAGCACTCAACAAACATGTACAGCATCGGTTTCCAAAACAGACAATCATCGCGTTGTGAATCGGGCGACAGCAGCTTGGGAGGTTGGATATGAAACGCGCGCAGTTCAATATTATATAATATTGGACTGGTCAAAACATCATAAGTGAACAGTGATAAAGAATATTGTATCTTATCTTTACTCATGCATAAGCAGTTTTCACAAAATTAAAACCGGTGCCAGAGCACAGGTTTTTTTTTAACATACGAGTCCTACAGCATTACCTTGACATCGGTTAAAATTGTAGGTCCAACAAAGTTGCCTTTCTCATATCCTGGAACAGATACATTTCGTCCGTCAAGCATCAGATTAGCGCCCTCATCGATACCAGACTGAATGAGACTGCAGATGCGATCTTTGGCTTGGGGTGAAATTACGGGTCCTAAGTCAGCTCCTGGTTGATCACCTAAAAACAAATAAAAGCCGAGTGATAGAGAAGGGTGTAATAATAATAGTTTTTTCTTATAAAGAATATGTAAGGATGCTCTCAGTGGGCTGTAAATAATATGTTTAAGTAAAATATTGATAAAATGTATTAAATAATGAAAAAAAAATGTAATAAACATATACATATATTTTTGGTTTGGTTTGATTTGAGATATTCAAGGTATTGTCTGAGAAACAAAGGATAACCAACGAAAGTCCAAAGTGGGCTTATTTCCAGTGGGGTCCTTTTGGTGACAATTGGGCTGTACACTGGGAGATAATAAATGTACTGCTTTCTTTAATATGAACATGAGCCATGTTGTACACTGGACCAACAGCTTAATATCTCCTCCAAAAAATGGTATACAAATAATGAATATTTATGAGTGCGATTGACAGAATATTTCATGAGGTGAAAGATGAAATGATCCATCCAACGAGGCGTAGCCGAGTTGAATGGATCATTTCATCTTTCACCTCATGAAATATTTTGTCCATCGCACAAATGAAGAAACATTCATTATTTGTTTTATATGACACCTCTTACATGTAAATAGATCCTTGTCATTTGACTTTTTATGAATTTAGAAACAAGTGAGAAGGGACGTGATAGCGCTAGAACAGTACAAAATTAATACAGTGCAGCTGAGCACAGCGCGGACATTGTCGCATATCGCACGTCACAATATGCGAGCATTTCCACGTCTTGGCAAGCGTGCAATGGAGCAAAACGTATGGATCCAAAATTGCATGGTAAATGGATCTAAAATTGCATGATTCATGACATCACCATGAAATGGGCCAAATGATCGATAACGATCTAACAATCAGATTGCAAGAATCTATCTAGGTATCATATAATATACTATAACTTGTATTCTGACCCTTCCAATCGAAGCAGAATGAGAGTGCCAATAAAACCGGGGACCAGCGAGTCTCCACAGCTCCGTACACAGCATAGGGACTACCATCAGCTTCACCAACTGAGCTAAAGAGCAACCGTTAATTCAGCGGATTCAGAATACGGTGTGCCACCTATTGTTGCGATGGACAAGCCGATTTCCAACTTCGAGGTTGACATCGCGGCTGCAAGGTGCTGGCGCATGCAGTGCAGTCTAGCATGCTCTAGCGCTACCGCAGAATGCCTGGAAAAAAAATGCCAGATCTACCTAGATGTATTGGGTGAAAATATTCAAGATTTGATATTAACTTTGGTAGTAGGCCAGAGGTCCCAAGTTGGAAAAACAGAATTCCTGGAGATTTACTTGTGGTTGTCCTACCACTGTTTGTAATGTCTACCCTTCCTGAAATGTGTGTACAAATACCCTTATTTATAAAATCAACACCTTGTCGTTATGAAATAATAGATTCTAACATGTATTGTCACTGCTAAAATGTGTTATTACTGTTCCCCAAAACATTACTAAACTTTATAGTTACTTACTTTCAACCAATATTTTGAAATAAATAGACCAATATATGCTTTGCTTGTGAAACTTTTGCAAAAACTGGATAATTTCCTGGAGAAAACTAAATTCCGGGAGAAAATTTGGTAATTCCGAGAGCCTGGGAGATGATCCAAAATTCAGGACAATCCTGGAGACTTAGGAGCTCTGGTAGGTGGTAAAGACAAGGCATACACAGGCTAGTGTAAGCTGTAGCTCAGCCTTTCTAAGGTGTTGACCTTTTCCCATAAGGCACTGCGGATTTTGTCTATCCACTGAAACCGAAAAAAGTGGCAAACCGCATTGTGAATCCACTGAATTGAGAGGTTTAATGCTTGTTTGCAATATGATACAAAACAGCAGATATCTTGTTTCTTGGATATGCATTATACAGTCATTTCTTACCAGCATTAACTTTCAACTTCTTTGAACGTTCCAACAGGTCTGGGATCCAGTTCTTAGCCTCGCCAACAAACACTGCAGTAGAAAGGGCCATACAGCGCTGTCCTGCTGCGCCAAAAGCTGCTCCAACAAGCTGCAATAATAACAATTTATTACTTATTAATTGCTCTTTGCTAAAGCAAAAATCGGTTATTATGGCTTCTTATAATACCATGACAGAATATAAATACAAAGAAATAATCATAGTCGCACAAAAATCAATAGGTCTATCTTCTCATAATTATCCACATTTAAAACCAATCAGACTAAAGCTCAGCTCAGACTATCAAATTTATTTGACAAAAAAAATTTGATATGCCTATATTTGGTCATGATGACATCACATCAATACCATACATGGATATATCATTGCCATATATAGATACATTAAAGTTTTTTGCAGAAATTTACAGAAATTTAGTTATAGTAACTTTTCCCATCAAATTTACTATGATTGTTACATGGAGCAAAAGCAGACATCTTCCAAAAAAAGGAAAAAACAACAGACTCGCTTTTGGAGGGTAAATATAAATTAAAACATACACCAACATACAACAAATGAGAGCACTATTCACATTTATAGGTAAGCATTGATAATAATAATAATAATAATAATAATAATAACAATAATAATAACAATAACAATAATAATATTTTGGCATTTATATTTTGCCAATTCGAATTCAAATTGAATCATCAAAGGCGCAGTGGACTAGATGTTGCAGTCAATAACTTGCTACTCCCCCAAGGGCCAAGTCGTGTCCTATGCAGCTACTATATTAGTGCACATCCTTCTGTCCACGGCAGGGCTCGTGTATGGACCAGTACACCGGGGTAGCCCCTACTCGTCTTGAAAGATGTACTGGGTTCTTTATGGTGCACAAGAGCCGTTTTTGTACACTGGGCCTACGGTTTATAGTCCTTACCCGAGAAGGCTTGTTCCACCACCAGAACCATGGTGCGAGTGGGCCTCGAACCCCTGCTGTTATTTATGCATGGTTCATGGTTCACGGCTCCCCTGCTTTAACCGCTCAGCCATACAACTTGCACTTGGTTAGTTCAATTGCAATGTAAAAATCACTGGGGAATCCTCATACCTGATTCAAGGTGTTCTCTTTGTTGGCATCTGGCATGACCACACCATGATTCTTAGCTCCCATATTGGCCTGCACCCTCTTGCCGGCCTGTGATCCTCTCTCGTAAATGTATTTACCTGCTTGGTCTGAGCCGACGAATGAAATTGCCTTGATGGTAGGGTGATCACAGATAAAATTGACAGCTAGAATAATGAAAGAGAATTATTTACATTGGGTATTATTTTCTGGTCCTAAATAAAAATAAGTATAAAAAAAACCATTTAATTACTACAAATAATATTTCCAGATTACCACATGCCTATAAGGGCACATTTGAACACAATTGGTTTAATAGTAAATACACGTGCACATGGTAACTGTTACTTTTTATGCCATAAGACACAGCTTTTTAAAAATGTCTGTCTGCCTGTCGGTCTGGTCATGCACGTTTGTGAGTATTTGTGTTTTGTTTTTTCCATATAAAATTTCTAATAAAACCAGCATTGAATGAGTGTCACTTTAAATATCTAAAAGATATAAAACAATTCTCAACTAGTAATACATTAACATTGAAATAAAATATTGTTATAAATACACTTGTAAATGCTTACTTCACGGTTGAAACTGTATACAATATATTATTTTTAACTCTAGAATTATGCAAATTGCGACTAACGCCTCAGGCCACAAAAATTGGGGACTTTTTGCCTCAGGCGTAGTCGCAGAAATGTGAAATTTGCATAGCCGGTGATGTTAATACTATAAAAGCAAGGACGAAGCAGAATCGCTTTATATGGTCGCTGATCTTGCTGTATAGTTTTGGATCAGTAGCTGCGCTCTTTAACTTCAATTGTCTTGTATATATATTTAGCCGGTTGGAGAAAAGGGATACTAGCCCGGTTTTGTTGGCTAATTAAAAGTGGTGTGCAGTTCACGAACAGTTGGTGACCGATTACTGCTGCTAGCTTAGGCCTAATAACTTTAAATGTAAGTGTATTTTACACTTCAAAGAATAATATTTGTCTGGTGCTTGAACGTATGTACAAAGTAATTAAGGATTAACTTTCTATTTATACTGTGCGCAACTTTCCGCATCTTATTTAGTTTGTTTTCAAGAATAATGATGTTGCTACTTGGAAATGAAATGGTTATAAAGTAATGTTACAAATCACCATCATGTTGTCCGTGGATGACATTGACGACTCCCGCAGGGAATCCTGCTTCCTTGGCCATCTCCACAAGCATCATGGTTGCACCGGGATCTCGTTCAGATGGCTTCATTACACAGGTGTTACCACAAACAGCAGCCATGGGAAACATCTGTGAAACAAATAATGAAAGTATAAGACTAAAGATCCAGCAGAGCTCGAAAGAGGGCGTCCAATGCCAAGTTGGACAAGCACATGTTTAAAATTTTAGCAGCAAAATGATGGCAACAGCCATGGGCCCAGACATGGGTCCAATTTGTCTCTACAGATGCTCTCTGGTGTACTTTTTGAGGCTCAAAATGTGCAAAAAATAATATTCTGCTAAGTCAAATGGGGAAGGAGAGGGGCCGGTTGGGCACCGTCCCCCTTAGATTCGCGCCAAAGAATAAAATAATGTCTCCATGTAATATTTAACTAAATCGGTGAAGTACATACCGTAAATGTAAAAAAAAAAAACTTTAAACAAAACAGCGTCATTTGTGTGACAAAGGCTACCAAAAATAATTTAAACATACCACATAGTAAGTACTTGTTGTTGAGTGTAAAAAAATATTATTCTTGAGACAAGATGAAACTTCTAAGAAATTATGAGTATCATTTGAAAATGCAGAAAAATTTATACAGTCTAACTTGTCTAAGGCAAATCCAAAGCGGCATTAAAAAAAATTTGACTTGAGAAAAAAATTGACTTAGAGATGTTAAATTAAAGGAAAACGCATCAATCTAAAAAATTACATCTGACTTGGAAATACCATATTGTTCCTGTTAAACGCCCCGCGCCTAATAAACGCCCCCCACGAATTTTTCCATACTAATAAATCAACTTTCAATAAACGCTCCCGGTAAAAAACAGGTTTTCTTACCTGTAAATCTCCAAAGAAGACACCATAATCACGCATAAAACAACTTAAATCCAACTAGACTTTCGACAGTAAATAAAAATA